>OX421498.1:14512303-14527303 GCA_949126835.1 Anisus vortex | reverse complement strand
TGCAAGGCATTCGCTCTACTTTCAGCTTTTTGTTTACTTTTCACTAGTGAGCATATTTTATCGCACAGGAAAGCTGTTTTAAGTATACCAAGAGGTCACTTAAACTTGACCATTCAGAAGTGATTAAATATGTACCTGCCATAGAACAATTAGCGAAGAGCATTCAAAGGCGCCCTTCAATTGATACATGCTAATTACATTAAAAGAGCTTTTATTCTCATCCATCTTCATTAGTCATAAATATAATTATTTGTAAATTAAATTTTGTTTCTTTTATTAATGTAATAAATATAACATGCTTATTTAATGGAACTATTGTAATTAATAATGTTTTTAAAAAAACTCCTTAAAGACCAAGTGAAGAGGTTTTTCTCAAAGGAACGAGATTTGAAATAGCCTCATACGGCAGTGACGTATCACAAGGGAAATAAATAAATAAAAATAGACGCTATAAATCTATATTTAACCATTTTGTTAAAAATAAGAACCGGGAAAAGATTCAAAACATGTGGCAATAGATTCAAAACACGTGACAATATTCATTTTTCCTAGTCGGAATCCTTTATGTTACGTCACTTTCCTATATTGCCGGAAATAAAAACATCTCAAATGGCTACGAGATTTGGAGTAATCTTCCGAAAAACACACACATTTAAGTGCAAATATTGAACTAATTACTTAAAATGTATCTTTGATATTTTGTATAAATGTTTTTTTTAACATTCAGATACTGAATACACTATTTACTATCAAAATCAAATGTTAACTAATTTTGATAAAAAGCTCTTCACTTGGTCTTTAAATTGACTTTGATGATACAGAAAATGTTGATCTACAACGTAAATTAATTTTATACATCTAATGACACAATGTAAAGAATCATAATGCTGAATTTGTACAAAGAAATAATAATTTAAAAGCAAAACTAGTTATATTTTTAAAAAATTAACTCGTTCGGCATCACTAGCATCAAATTTGGAGAATTTCATTAAAGGGAGATAATGAACCCGTTCTCTTTGCGTTAATATTTCTCATGTTTTTTTTTTTGGTTTCCTTTTGAAAAATAAATGGCTTACAATTAATAACTTTTAATAATCAATCTAATAAAGATAGGTGAAAATTATATAAATATTATATGATTAAATAATTTATATGTACGGTTCTAAACAATACATTAACTACCCAGTTAGTATGATCACTACATATCTATTCTTCATATACAGCTGCCAAACCTCTAATACGGTAAGCCTTATCTTTTAATAATATAAAAGCTGAAATCTCAATTACGCTGAGATCAAATTATGAAAAATCTATAGCTATTACTAAATTTATATCTTGGTAATGAAATTCAATTGTTGATACACTGACCATTGATTTGTAAATTGATAAATGAAATTTGGTATTAGCTTTGAATGGATTAAAAAAGATGCTGATAAAAACATGATAAATTGTTTTTAATATAAAAAGCTTTAATGATTCTTCTATAACGCTCCTTTTCTTTTGGTCTTGCTCTTGCTACGCCACTAAATAAATTGTCTTATACAAATAATATAGTTGAGCAGTTTGACTTTCACGCTGTGGGCACGCTGAATAATTTAGAAATCCTAGTTTGGCACACTATAAGCAAAAGGTTGCCGACCCCTGGGTTTAGACGATGTCGAGATTGATCTGTGACAGTTCGGGGTCCAAGCCTGAAGAAAGAAAACAGCAGATAGGTCTGAGTGGAAGGAGGTGAGTGGTGTGACCGGCCAGACAACTCCATGGGCTGTAAGTGCCACAGATGATGATGACGATGACATACTTACCCAAGTAACTACATATCTACCTGCGTCACCGTCCACTCACCCTAACCCTAACCCTAACCTAGCCACCTATACACCAATTTAAAATGCCTGTTTAAATTTTCGGAAAAGCCCGAAAGGCTCTTAAGTCCAAGGCGTAACAGTGAGGAGGGTGGGGGTGGAAGGGGGGGGGGGGCTCACCAAGATCCTGTCCGAGACTAGCCAACCCGCGGCACGCCGATACTCTGCTTCTTCCCACCTGCGGATTTCCACCGGATTGTTATCGTGGCGGCTCGCTTGTATTTCTGCACTGTTGTCGGTAGCACAAATTTCCTGACTCTAGGCCTGGACATTCAAGGCACCGGGCTTGGCGAGACGGGCTGTTGTGAACATTTCTTCCACCCCACCGAGTCTCTGTAGCTCTTGCGGTTGTAAATGAAATCTTGGACACGCAACAGAGACTATCCGCCATGCGTTAGCCCACCGGTGTATTCCAGATGGAAGCGTGTCGGTTGTTAAAAGGCCCATGGGTACCTAAGTGAAATACACACTTACATACCTACCAACCTAAATACAACATATCTTGAAACCTTCCAACCTAAATACAACACATCTTCAAACCTACCAACCTAAATACCACCTATCTTGAAACCTTCCAACCTAAATACAACACATCTTCAAACCTACTAACCTACATACCACCTTTCTTCAAACCTACAAACCTAAATACCACACATCTTCAGACCTTTCAACCTACATATCACCTATCTTTAAACCTACCAACCTACATATCGCCTATCTTTAAACCTACCAACCTACATATCACCAATCTTTAAACCTACCAACCTACATACCACCGTTCTTCAAACCTACAAACCTAAATACCACACATCGTCAAACCTACCAACCTACATACCACCTATCTTTAAACCTACCAACCTATATACCACACATCTTCAAACCTACCAACCTTACATATCACCTAATTTCAGAACCTACAAATCTACATATCACCTATCTTCAAACCTACCAACCTACATATCACCTATCTTCAAAGCTACAAACCTACATACCACCTATCTTCAAACCTACCAACCTACATACCATCTATCTTCAAAGCTACAAACCTACATACCACCTATCTTCAAAGCTACAAACCTACATACCACCTATCTTCAAACCTACCAACCTACATATCACCTATCTTCAAACTTACCAACCTGCATACCACATATCTTCAAACCTACCGTCTTATATTCCTGTCTACTAACCTAACTCTCCATTAACATACTTATCTCACTATACGTGTTTCATACGTTATTGTATTTACCTTTAGTGTTACCTGCCACTGGCTAAGATAATTGAATTCATATTTACTCTAACCTTGAGTTCAATGCTTTTTTTCCTGCATGGACTTCCTATTATCTAACACAGATGGAGTTTATAAAAACCTGTTTATTTACATTGTCAGCTTTTGTGATGTTGAAAATATCTTTGAGAAGAAATACGTCTAATACGACGTGGTCTATCAATGAAGTGTTAATATTCAGCTTTAAAGGATGTTTTTATGTGTGTGGGTGTATTATTGTTTTATTACTCTCATGTTATCTTATACACTACAGAGGCTCTTCTTCTATAAAGAAGATTTATGCATCCACGTACATCCGTGGGAGTTTAGTCCTGCATTTCTGTTGGTGTTTTAAATGATGTTAAATTGCTGGTTTTCCTGGTTTGTGCAGGCAACCCACCCCATGCCTAGAATTACTATGTAATAGCTTGACCCATTTTTTATTAATTATATAAAGTCAGTTCCTTTTCGCAGTTGCTAACTACAAAATATTTTTAATCAAACTTTGCCAGCTTGATTAATGCCAAAATGTGCCAGATGTATATACAATACATTTCTATATTCATTATTAGAAAATACGTATGTAAAACTTAATGTATTCTTCAGAGTATAAAAATTAAGTTATAAATTTTATGTTTATAGATATAGAACTATTTGTGTTACCAGTATGTAGATCTATTATGTTTATAGATAGTCCTATTGAACTATTTGTGTTACCAGTATGTAGATCTATTATGTTTATAGATATAGAACTATTCGTGTTACCGTTATGCAGATTTATTTCTTTGTGCCGTGAATATATATATATGTATATATATATATATATATATATATATATATATATATATATATATATATATATATATATACTGAAGGATTTCGTATTGCTGTTAATTGTTTGAATATTTTGATCCGATCTCTATTATTCCTTATGTAAAAGAGATTAAATGTAATTATTGTCAATTAGCACAATCACCCGGCTTTGCCCGAGGTGACAAACGCATTGAATGACAACTAATTTAAGCTTTGTAAACTTCTTAATCATCAATTTTAAAATTAAATTACAGGTTTGTTAAAAAACAGTTGATACATTTAGATACAAAAGATGTAGGCAAATTGTCATTATGATGTAAAATCGAAAAAAAGTTAAGTATAATTATTATATTAAGTTCATATAGTAGAGCCTTACGATATTTAAAAAAAAAAGTAAAATATAGTTTTCGGTTTTCTAGTTATTTAGAAACATTAAGGAATAGGGCGTTTGCAATCACGTGACAAAAAGCACGTGATTTGTGTTTACTTTCTGTAATGGTGTAATAGTAATAATGGCCGCTGTATTAATAAAGTTTCATATAGGCTCGAGCTTTTTTTAAATGATGTTTTGTGTTTTAAGTCTTATTAAGATTTAAGCTGTATTATGTATGTTAAATAAAATAGGCTGTTTTATTATTATCATAGACATAGATCATAGACGATGTGAGCCTATGAGTGACTTGACTAGATAGCCTATTCACCCAACACTATCACTTGACATCGTAGCCTAGCCTACGAAACATTAAAAGTGTAGGCCTATAAAGGGAAATTGAAAGTGTAAATAGGTCTAGCCGGCCTCAGCCTAATCACATTAATCAATTAATCTACAGTACTACTATTTACCTCCTTATTTTTGAGTAGGATAGCCAATATTCAGATGTGAATTTTGCATGATAAAGAACAACTTCACTTTCACCACGTTACATTTGTACCTCAAGTGGGTTCTTATATTTACACAAATACGTCACTAAAAACCTTAGCCACGCCCACCGAGAACGCTCTTTACCAACAATTTCAAACACATCTGAACACTCTCAAAAAGAGTTGTGACCAGTAACAAAATTGTGTATTGTTATTTTACAGACGGGGAGTCCAACCATTGTACTACGGAGGACAGTAGGACTACAAATCGCAGAAAATAAATAAATAAAAAATAAACAATGAGGTCACGTGTCGTTATATTAAACCACTAGAAACCGCAATTGGCAAAAACAAACATTGTAATTAATACATTTTTATAGTGTGTTTTTTGTATGTGATGATTCAACTATTTAACATTACTAAAAGCAGAGGTGTATTTAGGCATGTTCCATGTGTTCCCTGAAACAGGGGTCCCCTTCACATTCCAAAAAAGGCCTATATAGTTGTTAATGTATGAGTGTTCAAACGAGCAACTGAAGTTAAGGGCTAATTTTCTCGCTAAATTGGCAGTTACAGTCAGACAGAGTGGGTTACTGGTTATCATTTAGCATCAGCAGCACTGTACATTGGTTAACACAGCAATGTCGGAAGGCGAGGCCACGAAGGCCCCCCCCCCCCACATAAATTTGGCCTGGGGAACAGGGCCCCCACAATCCTAAATACGGCACGGACTGAAGTGGCTGTTTGAGTAAATCAAATAGGTTATCCATTGTCCCAGACAACGAAACTATAACACTGAGGAAAAATGTTTTTATCTAATCCTCGTATTGAAATATCGCGGGCTACATAAGGTTGTGATATTAATTGATAGCAATCTTTTTATTTTGTTAATAATAATTCATATTTTACATTTCTTGTATCAATAATTGTAACGTCTCTTTATGACTTTGGATAATCAACACTATCCCACTGTAAACTTACGCCAACTGGTTTCTGCGTTTTGTTTTTCTTTTTGTTTGTTTGTTTATTTATTAGTTGTGTTTCTTTGTCTTTTTATTTTACATTTCTCTTGTTTGTTGCGTTTGTTTTATGTATTAAAAGACTTTAAGAATCGTACACCATAATATGTTTTTTTTTAATGTAAATTTTAACAAACACTCTAGCAGGATAAAAACACAAGAAAAATAAACTTCAATAATTAAATCAATAAAGTTTTATTTTTTCCAGCTGCGCAATATGAAGGGGAATAATCCAAGGTTCTTAACACTATCTTTTTTTCTTAAACATTACGCCCCTTTACTATTTACCCCCTCCCCCCTCTCATCGTTTCAGATTCGCTAAAATTATTTTACCTTTTTGTCAAGCACTAGATATTCAGACAGATAACACGTACACAACAACACACACACAACGACACACACACAACACACACACACAACAACACACACAACACACACACAACAACACACACACAACAACACACACACAATGACACACACACAACACACACACGACAACAACACACACACACACGACAACAACATACACACACGCGACAACAACACACACACAACAACACACACACACACAACTATACACTCAACAATACACACACGGCGACACACACACAACACACACACGACAACAACACACACACACGCGACAACAACACACACACAACAACACACACACACATAACTATACACTCAACAACACACACACAACACACACACAACAACACACACACAACAACACACACACAACAACACACACACACACACAACTATACACTCAACAACACACACACAACAACACACACACAACAACACACACAACGACACACACACAACAACACACACACACAACTATACACTCAACAACACACACACAACAACACACACACAACAACACACACAACGACACACACACAACACACACGCGACAACAACACACACACACGCGACAACAACACACACACAAAACTATACACTCAGCAACACATACACTAACAAACGGTATGCTACATTATGGACAACCTCTAGGGCAGCGATGGCGAACCTATGGCACGCGTGCCACAGATGGCACGCGGAGCCATTTCTGTGGGGACGCGAACATTTTCTAAAAATGGAACAGCTTAGTTATGGCCACACCACTAGGTATGGGATGGGACCAGAAAAAGTTGTTTCAGTTACTAGTTACAGGGCCTTGCATGGTGGGGGACGCATCTGATTTCATACAGTTCTTTGTTAAGCAAAACACACATTCGTTCAGTTTCACTGTATTATACACCAAGAAGCTCTTTGTGTCAGGGATAGCAGCAAGAAACTAGATGATATCCTTAAAGATGTAAAAAAAACAAATTGTCAATTACATCATGGCTCGTGCTCTTAATCTCTTTATTGTCGAAAGTTTCATGAACTCCTCGATGAGGTCAAGGCGCAGTATAATACTTTACTTACTTACGCCTACTAGCCCTCTCGGGGCATAGGCCACCAACAAGGGCTCTCCAGCCATCCCGGTCCCGAGCGAGTCTTTCCAATTGTCCCCAAGAATGACCTGATCTCTTGACGTCGTCATCCATGTCACGTCGCCAGCTGTTACGAGGTCGGCCCCTCTTCCTCTTCCCTTGGGGGTTCCACGATAGAGACTGTCTGGTAATGTTGGAAGCTGGTTTTCGGAGTGTGTGCCCCAACCATCTCCATCTTTTTTGCATGATCTCCAGATCGGCTGCCTGTTGACCTGTGCGACTTCAGAGCTCATCGTTACTGATCATGTCCGGCCAGCATATATGCAAAATTCTCCTGAGACATGAGTTTATGAAAGTCTGGATCTTCTTGGTGTTGGCAGCTGTGGTCCTCCACGTTTCAGCACCATAGAGTAAGACAGACTTCACATTTGAGTTGAAGATCTTGATCTTTGTTTTCAGGGATATTTCTCTTGAGCTCCAGATATGCTTAAGTTGGAGGAAGGCTGTCCTGGCCTTGCCAATTCTTGCCCATACATCGGCGTCGGTTCCACCCTTCTTATTGACTATGCTGCCTAGATAGGTGAATTCTTCAGTTTCTTCTAGCGCTTCACCATTGAGAGTGATAGGCGATGTGTTTTCTGCGTTGACCTTAAGGAATTTGTTCTTTCCCTTGTGGATGTTGAGGCCAAGGCCTCATGTACAATAATGTCAGGTGGCTGAGCAGAGGACGAGTATTGGAGAGCTTTGTAGCATGCTTGGATGAAATTCGGCTGTTTATGATTCAAATGGGGCAGGATTAGTGCTTTCCACAGTTCACTGATATGGTCTCAAGGTTCAGAAAAAAACAGCAGAAATGATGTTTTATGATATCAGAACATTTGAAAGAAATGTGCAGGTTTTTGAAAGAGACCTAATAAGTGGGCAGCTGAAATATAGTCTAAATGTAAAAATGCATTTACAAAATTCTATAACATTTACCGACAATCCTACAAGCCAACAGGAAATCGACAATGAAATTTATTAGCATTGTAGCAGCTGCAAAGGAGAATTTCAGTAATAGATTTGTACAGTTCCGTAAGATGGAGACAACTCTCTCAATGGCGTAAAGAGGCCAAGCTCCCCGGCAACAGCACTAAACCCTCTGTTTTCTTTACTTCCCCAGATAAAGCCAAATTTGAAGAACTTGATCTTTCCTGCTTATTGTAAGTAGTTTTAGGAAATCTGGGAATGGAGCTATTGGAATTTCAGAAAGCTCTATGTGGAAAAATAAATTATATTATCTGCGTGAAACACTTGAGATGATAGAGTGTGAAAGGATGGCAAAGGACAGCACAGTTGGTAGCTCTGATGATGAAATCCTTAAAATGTTGAATTCTCTGCCAAATAATTTGAAGTCGATGAAAGCACTTGGGATTGTACTTCATAATTTGTTTGGGTCATCTTGTGCTTGTGAGCAGCTGTTTTCAACTTTAAATTATATCAAATCTGATACCAGAAACAGACTGATAGATGCATGTGTTGCTGCATGTGTCGCTCTTAAAGTTACGGAGTATGAGCCAAGGCTTGACAAATTATCAGCATGCACACAACAGCTTATAATAAAAGACTGTTTTTTTCATTCAAAGATCTGTTAATTTGACATTCTTTTTTGACAAAATATGTTAATTAGTTCGGACAACTGTATGAGCTGAGTTTTTTTCTAAAGTAAAACCTTAGTATTTTGTTTTAATTGCTGTTTTGGCACGTTGAAAGAAATAAGTTGGTCTTGTATGGCACTTTTGGCACGCGGTCTCAAAAAGGTTCGCCATCACTGCTCTAGGGGATTTGCCGATTTTGAGTCTCCTTTCTCACATCAGACTTCATTTTTTGTCTCGCTTATTCAGTGTTTTTGTTTTCCCCGCCTCAATTTTTACTGCACTATAAATCTACTCCATGACCCGAGCTCAGGCCTTAAACCTAACCTCGACCTTTTTCCCTGTCCTTGATCGTGATAATTTTAACCTTATCCTTAACCCTGACTAACCGTTTAACTCTTTAAAACCTAAGAAACGCGACCAGCGCACTGAACAGAAGCCAGTTTTATAATTTATAGTTAATAATAACGTACCCGCATTTATTTATATATAAACTTTATTAAAATGTATGACTCTACATGTGGGAATTCATTTGTATAATTTGGACAAACACGATTTAAAATAAAAATGAATTAGAAGACTATTACATATTGGACGAAACGACGTTGGTCTTTGTATTAAGTCTGGCCAAAGACTATAATACGATGGACCGCTTGATTTTGATATTTCTGCTATTTGATAACTTGAAAATGTCTGAATTTCGGAATTTCCGTTCGCACCCTGTCCTCTATACTTCCGGTTTAGTAATTCGCTTTGATTTTCTCAATGGGAAATTAAGATTAAAATCGAAAGTTGTATAAAGTGGAAGTCTTTAAGCACCTTTAGGAGTCATTTTGAACAGCGTTATTAACTGCGCACGGAAAAAACAACATGTAAAGCTCTAAAATAGAGCAAGCGGTTCATCTTATTATAGTATTCGGTCTAACTTCATTTTATTAAATTCATTTTACTGAATACTGAATTCATTTTTACACAAAAATTATATTTGTTTACGAATGAATGGGATACGAGTTATTTTTTTCTCCCCTCGTGGCATTCGGGCAAGACTCAAACATGAAAATCCACCATTTAAAATCATTTTAAACTATTTGCAAAATGGCAGACAAAGCTCAAGTAAAGAAAAAACGTTCTAACACAGTAATTTTCTCTTATTAAAACATATGTGTTACCATTATATTATATACATTATATATCAGTTTAAAGGGTTTATCTCGTTCGTTTGCAGATTTCATTTGAATAACTTCCTTTCCTGTAAAAAAAACATATTCATACATTTTTTTTAAACTTTATCTTTATGCAAATACCGAAAAAAAAAAACATTTAAAATTGTAGCATCTTAATGTTTTGGTCGATTTATTTAATGCGCACTTCCGGGGTAGAATGAAAAAAAACTACACAAACGCACACACACGCAGACTGAGATAATAAAAAAAAAACAACAACACCAAATATATTCAATTCTACATGCATAAACCAAGATATTAATGACAACTTCACTTCATATCTTGATGATGATGAACGAACAACCAAAAAAACCTGCGGTTAAAAGTGGATGATAAATTGAAAAGCTGCATGATAGCTAACACATTTTTATTTTCTTTTTGTTAAGGCTGTTAATGGTTGCCAAATATTTATGACGACCATAAATGTATTACATTCAAATGTGCCTCCGCTAAGGGGAAGAAATATGGATAGGCGGCCTACGCTTTCAAGGTGTTTGAGCAGATACCAGAAGTGTGCGGACTTATTGCAGTAGAAAGATAAGACTCGCATAAGAAAAACAATTTTTTTTATATATACACCATCGGGAATCACCGTTGACCTTTTATTTGTAAGGCTTCCTCGAATGAAGAGCAGTAGAGGTGAAATACAGGGAGCGGAGACTAGGAATAGAATATTAACCTTACTAGGACTAGCAGTTTATACATTAAATGTAATCGATTCATTAAAAAAATGTGTTTTATTGTAGTAGGTCTTTTCAGTTTCACCCAGAAAATATTTCAACTTTTAGAGTATCATGTAGCAAATAAAAAGCCAAAAATAAAAACTATTTCGAGCCATTTAAAAACGTTGAACCTAAACTTGGTTAGGGGAAATAATAAATGATAAAAAGTCTTGGAATCCACATATTGATGAAGTAATATAAAAAGAATGTGGCTTTATAAAAATGAACTTTTACTAATGTAATAAGAACATAAAACTAAAATGTTATCTCACATTAGTTAGGCTTATACTAAAATATGCATCATCTGGATCGGACCCGTCAACTAAAGAAAACTTTAAGAATTGAGAAATAAATTCAAGGTTCATTGCTATCGAATATTCACAACTGGCAAGAGAAACACCAATAGTCAAATCACTAAACCATGAAACACTAGAGGACAAAAGAGGGAAGAGTAAAGTAGTAATAATAAATAGGGCATAACATTTGAACTTATTCAACAAAAAAAAAAATCTATTACAATGCTTAGATAAACGTAAGGATAAAAACACTTTTCTTATTCTATATGCAGGAACAAAATTTAAATGCATATGAAGTTCTCTTTCTTCCCTAGTGGTATTTAGGAATTGGTTGCATTAAGCCTAAGCTCGCTTATTTCCGAGTGACATACTGGGCATGGGATGGGTTAACTGAACAAACCAGAAAAACCAAAAACTTAACATCACTTAAAACACAAATCAAAATGTACGAATCTTTTAAAACTACGGATAAGCGTAGGACGCAATAATCTCCTGTTTACAAGGATAGTCTGTGACGTATATTTTCTAGGAATTTATTTTTTACCTTCACAATTTCTTTCTTTAATTTCATTTAAATTACTTTTCCCAGCATGCTCCATCCCTTCCCTTATTTGTTTACATCGTCAAACCAGACATTGTCACTGACCTATATTGTACATGAATTCCGCATTTTAAACATCGAGAAAATTTACTTCCACTTGACCGTTTATAAAGAAATAACTTCAGAACTTTATTGTATATTTATCAAAGCAACTTAGCGATTAGGGATAGTTACAAATAACTACGATATTTATATATACAGTGCTTTTTTTGAGACGGTACGGACCGGTACGGCGTACCGGCGCCTTTTTCAATGTGGGGAAAAAATTATTACATTTCTTATATTTTAACGTTTATTATTAATTTATTATATTATTAATTTGTTAAAATTGAATTATTTTAAAATTGCGCGCAATAAGAATTTATAAATATAAAATGCGAAACTGCTTTAAAAGTTAGGCAATCCATCACTGAGTACCGGCACCTATTTTTTTTTTACAAAAAAAGCACTGTATATATATATATGTATATATGATATATATATATTATTTTTATTATAGTCTCGTTAGTTCACGTAGAGTTATTTATTAATATTTAATTGAGGCACAGAGAGTATTCGTGTATATTTTTTTATTACAAGCAAAATTGCCCGGCGTTGCCTGGGTGAAAAATAAAACAGGCCTGTATAAGCTACAGATAACAATTTTATAAACTACACTGCACAGAAAGCTATAAATCTAATAATTAAATACAAATTTATTTTTTTACTGAAGACCTTAATGAAATAAATCTATAAAAATTTGTAGGAAAAAAAAAATGATGAACTAACTGGAGAATCGAACCCGGGTCACCCGCATGGCAGTTAGATACGTTAACCACTTAGCTATCTAAGACACATGTCCGAAGAGTAAGAGCAAATGTAAAATATGAGACAATATGGTCATGTGTCTTTAAATTTACTAATTTGATTGGTTGAACACACACACAGTCTACTTTATATATTTATATATAAATATAATGTAATACAAATTTATTATGCTTTCTTCTGGTTTCTACGAGTTTCTATTTCGACTCTTCTTTTGCATTCGGAAGCTTCTGGAAAATTCATTCTAATACTTTCTGCCCTAACATCTCTACAATCACGTGTGATTAAAGCTAGGGCTGATGCTGTTAATTTTTTCCTTATCTACCAGTCAAGTTGAATGTTAATATTGTACATACGCTCAAGCATTAAATTCTTCTTTGAACACACAGCGAGCGGCTTGAGTTTATTATTACAGTGAAGAAGTTCCTAGACAGACAACAGAATACCCGCGGATTCGTAACAATAGATTTATACATATCATATGTATAATGTATCATATGTATATATATATAATTATTTAATCATTACCTTTACGCCATGGCGATTAGGTACAGATGTGCTCGTAATGATGGCATACCTTTGTAAATTTATCGAGGGTCGTCGAGTGGGGCTTGCTAATCGAGGGGCTGCAAAGGTTGTTCCAGACATTCCAGAGAATGGAAAAAACAAACTACAACAACAACAAGTTGCTCGATGGAAGGTATGAAGGAATGAGTGAGCGGATAAATGATTCGGAGCCAATGATGTCCAATATATTTGATGATGCGAAGAGCCAACATTGTGAAATTTTACTCCCCCGTGTGTTTTTGTTTGTTTATGTGTTTATTTGTTTTTTCATTTGAGAGTTCGTGTGTATGTGTGTATGTTTGTTTGTGTTTGTGTGTTTGTGTGTGCGTTTAAGTGTGTGTTTTTGTATTTGTGTGTATGTGAGTGTGTTTGTTTTGTGTATTAGTTTGTGTGTGTATGTGTGTGTGTGTGTAAATGTGTTTGTATGTGTTTGTTTGTGTATATATGTTTGGATGCGTGTGTGTGTGTGTGGGGGGGGTACAAAACCAGCGATATTTATATGTAACCATAGGGGTTATTCATGTAAACATACAACTTAGTGTTTGGAACACAGGGAACACACACACAAACACACATAGTTTAAACATACGAATCAATGAACTATTCAATGAACATATTTCCACTCGGAAAAACAACCTCAGCATTGATGAACACGAAAAGGAATGTCGTTAATTACAGAAACGTAGTTATCTTAATTCAATTGCTACTGATTAGTTTACGCGTAACCGCGCTATGTGTTTTTCCACATAGATCTATGGTTTATTTTATGTATAAAAAAAAACAACAACAACGACTTAGTGTATTCTTAAAATGTATCTGTATCGCTGATCTTTATTGGGAAATATGCTATTTCTTATTATAAGCATTAATTCTATACATCATACATCCCCCTTCTCTTTCTATCTCTTTCTCTCTCTCTCTCTCTCTCTATCTATCTATCTATCATCTATCTATCTATCTATCTATCTATCTATCTATCTATCTATCTATCTATCTATCATCTATCTATCTATCTATCTATCTATCATCTATCTATCTATCTATCTATCTATCTATCTATCTATCTATCATCTATCTATCTATCTATCTATCTATCTATCTATCTATCTATCTATCATCTATCTATCTATCTATCTATCTATCATCTATCTATCTATCTATCTATATATCTGTCTATCTATCTATCTATCTATCATCTATCTATCTATCTATCTATCTATCTATCTATCTGTCTTTCTATTTATATTAACTTAATTATAATATCTGGGTTTTAATATGTTACTTCAGCATCCTCTGCAAGTAGGCGAGTCCTGGACTAAAAACGTATTAATGCGTTTAAATAAAAGTGATGGCAGGGGGTTTGGGGTGGGGTGGGGGTGCCAACAAAAATTGATACCGAGTCCAGTCCTGCGATCCCCCACACTGTGCATATACTGATTGTCTATTATTTTCCGTGGAATATAACGCTCTTTAACAGCGTGTGTAAAAATATTATTGTTTTTTAACATGAACCGGATTTTTTTTTGTTACTGCATATGGTGACTCAATATTACACATACACACACATACATATACACACATATACATACACACATGTAGATAACAACATAATAATATCTCACATAGACATATACAAAGACAGACATATAATATATATAGATATATACATATATACAGAGGCAGACATATAAACATACAAGCACATATTTACAGACACATATCATACGCAGACACAATGCCTATTATACACGGGCAGCATATTTTCGGGCCCAAAACAAATTTACATTTTCGACCCACCCGTGGATATATCTGGGCCCCGAGGGAGCAGCTCATCCCCTACTCCAACCTATACTCAGCCCCACCAACATTCGTACACACACACA
>OX421498.1:14427720-14512103 GCA_949126835.1 Anisus vortex | reverse complement strand
TTGTATAGGTTTAGGCATAGTACATAAGAGTAATCGAACTTTGATTTTGAACCTTTAATCTGTGTTGACACAGTAGATTTTCTCTTAGAACTCAGAACCGGTGTCCGACCGGGCATTTTAGGAAACTTAGCTATAATTCTCTCACATGTTACACATTATAACACATTAATAAGCCTTTCCTATCACTTTAAAGAAAGTAAATTCTCACGAGTAGCCTATGTATTATGTTATCTTTTTTAAAGTTCTGAAATTCACAGCGTGCATGCTTTATACCTGGATGTACAAAGATATTTGAAGCATTCATTATTATTAAACATTTCTTTTATGTGTGTGTGGGGGGGGGGGGTGTAGGTTAAAAAAGGGAGTGGGGGGGGGGGCTTTGAACACATAATTGTTTGATGTCTTAAAACTCGCTACTGTATCTGAAATTTTTTAAAATAAAATATTGCATGAAGCTAGTCAGAACAACAAGTATAAAAATTTCTTATTTTGACTGCGTGGAGGTTTCTGAAAAGCAGTGATGTTTCTAAAAAATAAAACAACAGTTTGCTGTTTAAAATATTTTAAAAAAAACTCAGCTGTTAATAGCAATTGTTACTTGTATTTTCTCTATTTATTTTTAACAAATTGTATAGTCTACCGCAGCACTAAACATAGGTCAGTGCACCTCTCGGCCTTTGACAGAAACGTAAATTTTTTTGTTTCGAAAAACCAAGAATAAAAAAGATAATTATTTAAAACAATTCATAAAACAATTACATAGACAGTTATATAAAATTAATATATTTTAATCTTGTTATCATTCACATTATTATTCATTAAAAATATTTCATTTTTCATTGTCTTTTTTCTAATATTAAGTTATAACCGTTTTGTAGTGTTCTAAATAGTGATATCTTTGGCTTTCTATACTAATGTTTTTGAACTTTTTTGATTAACCGTTTACTGTGTCATTAATGTATTATTTTAAAAAATCAACTCCCCCTCTGCCCCTCTCCAAGTACCGCCACTGGTTATGAGTTCCCTTCATATATATTGATACATATCGAGATATATTGTAAATTGTAAATCTTATAGTAAAATTTCATTGGTGCGTAGTATATTAATTGACCTGCCTGAGCGACAATGTATCAATTATTTCAACAACCTTAAATTCACTTCGTGTCTTGTGGACTACTACTATCTTCACCTACGCCTATGAAGGCAGATTCATTTCTACTTCTACTCTCTTCCTTCATCTAATTTCAAACATTTTCCCCATGGCCCCATCCCACACCCCTCTCATACTTTTCCAAGACTGCCACAAACAAACGAACTCACCTATAGTCAAAGGGTACTTCTTCCCAGTCAGGCTGTGCGAACACCTGGCCTCCGTCCACCTCCAGGCCACTTCCGCCGTCAGCAGCCACAACAACAGCATCGTCATCATCCGGCGCAAAACGGGGAAACGGCAGCTGGCACGTTAAGGGTCCACCCAGCCCTCGACAGCCTGCTCGATCTATGCACAGTACGAGGAATCACAGTTTCCACACCGTCGTTCAGTTACACTTCTCCCCCTTCAGACTGTTGTTTTCCTACATGCAGACTCCTCCATCATTCCAAAGCTGTGGCCAAAGGCAATGCTAAATTATCCAGTTTTTTTTTATTTTCCTCTAAATGTCAGGTACAATCCGATCCTTTGCAGTCTTTGAACTTAAAGTAGACAATGATATTGTCAAAACAAGGTCGCTAAACAAAACCTAGGGAAGAAAATAAAAAAAAAAACATACAGAAAAATAGATGTTTAAAACTTAAAGATGGAGCGTGTTTGTAAACAATAAACATCAGTAAATTTACACATCTGTGATGAGAAAATTGTCAATCAGTTGTAAACAACCTTGTAAAGACAACAAAATAAAGTTTACAAGTTTGTACAGAGTGAATAACAGTTTTAAACAGCTTCGTAAATACAAAAATAACAATTTACACGTTGTACAGAGTAAATAATATCATTTCACAGTTTAAACACGCTCTTTCTTTCTATTTACTATGTCTAGTTTTTATATTATTTTGTAAAATATCAACTTCTATTTTTATCCTACATAAAATATTCCTTTTTAAATTCTCTTGAGTTCACGTGGTCAAAGTCTCAAAGTATGGCTATTCAAATTTGAACGTTACATTATTTTAATTTGTACTGTACAACCTTGTTGTTATTTCATGCATGTTATTATATGTTGCCAATTGTTATTTGTTTCTTTTTTATATGTTACATGTTATTAAATGTAGCTTGTTGTTATAATATGTTTTCTGTTGTTAAATTTTGTTTATTGTAATATTTTGGTTTCTTGCTGGTGTTATATGTTTTTGTTGCATGTTTTTTTGTGGCTCTGTGATATAGAGTTGAACCGGTGACATCAATAGTTCAATGATTAGAAAGTGCGTCATGTAGCTACAGAAAGGTTAGAAATTAACGACAACTGCGTAATGAAGCAGAAGAATGTTGCGTGACCAGATAATCCCCTCGTAATATCACATTTGACCAGCGGTTCCCTCAAAATATTCCCCTTACTCCAAACCTTCAAAGTCGCATTTCACCACATTGAATTAAAGACGTAATTAGGTTAATGCAAGAGTATTGCGACATTCCGCGCTGCCCCATGTAAAAACGCCACGGTTCCACTTGACGTCGCTGTGAACAGTTTGGTAACCACTGCATTTAACAATGCAACTTTTAAAAAGCCCTCTCTGCTTCTTAATGCGAATGAAAAGAAAATGCCGATGTACGTACGCCACCTCAAACGTGACGCTGTGCTGTCGAAGAAAATACTTTAAAAAAAAGACAACTAAGAAAAGACCAGATATATACATTGTGACTTACAGAGTGTAGAGATAAGTCACCTGCTTAAAATACAGGATTCAATGACTGTTAAAATAAAAGAAAAAGATCTTTGAACAAATACAGGATTTAATGACTGTTAAAATAAAAGAAAAAGATCTTTGAACAAATACAGGATTTAATGACTGTCAAAACAATAGAAAAAGATCTTTGAACAAATACAGGATTTAATGATTGTCAAAACAATAGAAAAAGATCTTTGAACAAATACAGGATTTAATGACTGTCAAAATAAAAGAAAAAGATCTTTGAACAAATACAGGATTTAATGATTGTCAAAACAATAGAAAAAGATCTTTGAACAAATACAGGATTTAATGACTGTCAAAATAAAAGAAAAAGATCTTTGAACAAATACAGGATTTAATGACTGTCAAAACAATAGAAAAATATCTTTGAACAAATACAGGATTTAATGACTGTCAAAACAATAGAAAAATATCTTTGAACAAATACAGGATTTAATGACTGTTAAAATAAAAGAATAAGATCTTTTAACAAATACATGATTTAATGAATGTCAAAACAAAAGTAAAAAGATCTTTGAACAAATACAGGATTTAATGACTGTTAAAATAAAAGAAAAAGATCTTTGAACAAATACATGATTTAATGACTGTCAAAACAAAAGAAAAAAGATCTTTGAACAAATACATGATTTAATGACTGTCAAAACAAAAGAAAAAAGATCTTTGAACAAATACAGGATTTAATGACTGTTAAAATAAAAGAAAAAGATCTTTGAAACGGGAGCCTGGCAAGATATATCGGAATGGTATCGCTTCGAAAATCTGACATATCTTTCAAATGAGGAGTTGACTCTAATTTAAAACAGAAATACAACACGACCGGAAGGAAGTTTCCCAAATGGGTGTGAACTGAAAATCTACTGTTGACTGTCTATCTCGAATGGATGCCTTTTGAGCTCATTTGAACATTTATTATAATTAACCCTTACAGTCCCGGGCGCGTATATAGCGGAACTGAAGGCAGCATAGATAGAAGTAGGTCGGTACGGGAAGGGTTAATTCTTCAATTTCCGCCAACAATAAATTCAGCTTGATCATTAATAAAATATATATTTACACAGTCAGTTACTTTCTGAGAGTCAATTCAAGTCGGGAGATTTCACTCCAAATCTTGATTGGGTTTGATGTGCAAGTAGTTTTTATTGTTTATGAAGCTTCAAATTACATCATTGGCAAAATGCTAAATGCATCGAGAGTGTTTTAAAATGTTTGCAGTAGTCCAAGTGTTCGCAGTAGTCAGTGTTTACAGTAAAAAAAAATATAAAGTGCTTACAGTAATCAACAATAAGAGTGTTTACAGTATGTAAAGTACCCATCGGGCCAAACTGATCATAGGGCCGTTGAAGCAACGTTCACCAGGGGCCATGGCATACTAGGGGATATGTGGCCAGCACAATGCCCAGCCGCACTTTCTTCACCCCAACTAATAACAGGTACCCATCAGAACTTGGTAGACTCAGGACACCCTCAAGTCCCGGGAAGAAATCATAGCCTCCATTAGGATTCGAACACCAGAACCTTCGGATCACCAGTCGAACGCGCTGCAGCTCGGCCACCGTGTCCAATAGGCTTGGCTTAAATTGTATTTCACGTTCATGCACATCGTCTTTTAGGAAGACTCTCGTAGTGGGGCATACACACACAACACACACAGACTACACAAAACACACACACACACATAATACACACACACAGAGTTTAACTCACAACCACACCATCTCAAAAAGATATATTCTGATACAACTTACAGCATCAACATCCACAAACAAAGGGTGAATATAATAATAATAATATGTCTATTTCAGTTATATTTTCTAACTTAAAAGCGTCTTTCTTTCTGT
Organism: Anisus vortex; assembly: GCA_949126835.1. Taxonomy (NCBI): domain Eukaryota; kingdom Metazoa; phylum Mollusca; class Gastropoda; family Planorbidae; genus Anisus; species Anisus vortex. The sequence goes on along the minus strand of OX421498.1, from coordinate 14,507,355 downwards.
TTTCAGTATGCAGGTAGATTTATCAATAGATAGCTTCAGACAAAAGGCACAGGGGAAATCAACATGCGCGTTGCGATACAACCATTCAAAAGTGGAAAGTGGAACTTAATTGGTCTTATCTTATGTGTTTATGACTACTTTTATTTTTTTACCTTCTTTCCTCCAGCGTTTCTAGTTTATGTGATTGATATCTGTAAGGTCTATTCTCTAGTACAGGCCAGGACTGGAGTTTTACAGAGAGTGGTGATTATCCAGTCCCTTAAATCCATGGATATTAACTATAGACATACGGTTTTGGTGCCCTACCCTTATCCGTGGTTAAAGTCTGATCTTTTATGTTACAGACGCTCTTTCAATACATACGCTATGTCAGGATGTGTTTAGGATTAGGACATCAACCTGGCAGAAGTTGGGCGATGAGAGGGGTGCGGAGTCGTAGGCGAGTGGGGTAGTAGTGGCAGGTCGTCGTAGGGTATGAATTACCGTGACTGGAATCGCCCTGGAATAATTATTATTTCTCTCTTGACTCGTTAGATATTATGACGGACACACAGATAGTTCTAAGTAGGCAAATAGATCGCTGATTAAGTTCAGGTGTTTATTATCATTTCAATTCTTCACTCAATGGCAAGATACATATACGAATTTGCACAGGCTTCAGTTAACACTCAACACATGGTACTGCTAGGTTATCCAATTCATTAGGCAAACCTAGCTGTGTTCATGAAAATACTTAGACTGACAAAATATCTATCTATACACATGCAGGCGGTATATCCTATGGAACAACTGAATAAGTGGAGGCTAGAATCGAACAACCTTCTCCACCAAGCACTTGAGCCGAAGTGTCCTAAAACTAGTTAAGCCCGCTTTCGTGCATTTTAGTCACGTGATCAGTGGTCAATTTGATTGGATAGCTACATTAGTTTAGAATTACATATGTTCTGGTTGGCTGGTTTGCTTGCATAAAGGATTGACTATTGGGGGGGGGGGGGGAGAATTTAGGAGTCGGTGTAAGCGAACAATTAGTATCGCCGACTTTTGCGGGGTGGGGCCCAGGGAAAAAGGGGGGGGGGTGGGTAGACGTGTACGGAGATACAAAGGATAAGATAATGACTTATTTCCCTTGATGTACCTGTGTCTATTGGTTCTGGTCTAGCGCAGCCCAAGGTGCTTACATATGTGCGAGACGCTTCGCTCCAGATGTCACTACGTCGAGTGGATAAAGGGCTTGACCACGGGCGCTGAGTAGGGGACGAAGAGGGGAGATAATGAAAAGGTGTAGCAGTGGGTGGGGGTGTCTACATGTATGCTGAGTTTAGCAAAATAAATGAGTAGTACTATCAAAATACAACATGAATCATAATTGACAGCATAATAGAATATATATATATATATATACATACATTAAAGAATACACACACATACAATCACACATACAAATAGTGTAATACCAGATTGGCTGAGTCAAGTTGCAAACTCTGAATTCGGGAATGACAGAGTGTAGAGCGGGTTAAAGAGAGGTGAGGAGAAGAGTGGTTGGGGTGTTCCTATTGCGTAAGAAGAGGGAAAGAGGTAATGGCGTCAGGCTACTTTCTACTCCCTAATCTAACTCTACGCTAACCTATGTTTCCAGTTCTACACTACTTCTGCGCTATGATCTATCCATGAGTACTAATACGGTTACGATTTAATCCAGAATCGTGACAACTCACCCGGGCGATTTGGGAATCTACTCAGAGAGAAGATTTCTACCTAAATTACTGTCTCTGGGGTATGGGATCTTAGTGAGAGTACCGGGATAGTATCCGCGAGTGGTATCTTGGCGTGTCCACGTGCTGGTGGTGGATCTGTGACGGGGAGGGGTCGGAGGGAACAAGGGGACGCGTTAAGTTATCTTCTGGGGGGGGGGGCGAATATGGCGCTGGGTTGTATTGTTACCCGGCCCATCGGGTGTTTAGGGTTAACGCTAATCCTCGTCGTCGGGGTGGGCTCGAAATGGGTTTCGACCTAAGAACCATTTTAACAGGTCGGAAGCAAATCTGGCGTTTTCGTTCCAATGTAATTTTGGACGTGTGGTAGCATTCAGTAAATCGAATAAGGGCGTTGCTAGTTGCCGGAAGCCGCGTATAGCATTCCTTTCATAGTAACTGAACTCGTGAAGTATACGCTTTAGCTCGCTTCTGGTTTGGGGCAGTTTTGCGTTGCGGAGCCTGTCTTTAATGGACACGAATTGGGGAGGGCGGATCGGGCTGTGGGTGGGGCGCGGTGGCTCGTGGCTCACCTGTGTGGGTCGGGGCGGGAGTGGTCTGCCTACGATTGGCCTACCTAGTAGAACGTCTACTTTCCCGTCTTTAGTCACGGCTGCTTCGATGGGGCCTGCTGTAAAGGCGGAGTCGATGTGTTCGACTGCCGTCGGTAGACGCAGGATGGGGGAGTCATGGGATGGCCCTTGGAGTCGCACATAGCGGCCTTTGTAGTCGCGGGGGTCGGTCATTGATTCCGTTACTAGGGCCTCATAGCTAAGACCGGAATCGTATGTACACGAGCCCAGGTGGACATTGAATCGGACTATCTCGTCGTCACAGTTGTGGCGGGGTTCGTGGGGTCCGTCTACTGAGGAGATGGAAAATACGTGATGGACTTGATCCAAGTCGCCGTATGTTTCCTGGCTATTCCACGGGGCGGTGGTTTCGGTTAAGTGGTTGGGGTAAGGGGCTTCTGTTTCTTGTCCTGCTGGACCGTTAGTATACTGCTGGTCGGCGCTTACGGGCTCTGTCGTGGTGTAAAATGCACCGGCGGCCAAATAGGGGGTGGGGTCGCGTCTGTTCCTGTCGTGTGCTAACTGAAGGGGTGGGTCTGGCGTGGCGGTGGTCTCCGCGTGGGTTGTGAGGACGAGGTCGCCCGTGGTGGGGCGTGTGTGGCTGGGGAGCGGCTGATTAAGGGGGAGGGTTTACGCGGTGGTTGTCACCATAAGGTCGGTGCGGCTGTGGGTGTCCCGGGCGTGAGGATGACGCTATTACGTCTGCTTGTAGAAATCTTTCTGCGCCCTGCAGGGAGGGGTTTAACCCGGATATTCCCTGTTGGATTAAGAAAGCCTTTAGCTTGGGGGGCATCTGGGATTCTATCTGTTCAGTCATTACGAGGGTGACCATACCGTCGAATGACTGCTCGACATTGCCTAACTCAACCCACTTGAGTAGGTAAGATTGTATTCGCTCCGCGAATTGGGTATAGTTTTCCCCCGGTCGTAGCGTGGACGACCGAAACTTCTTCTGGTAGTGGGACGAGTGTAACTGGTGGCGATTTAGCAGCGCGTTTTTCAGTGCAATGCACGACTCCCTGTCTTCTGGGGCCAGTTTACAGTAAGTCTCGTAATCCTCCCCTCTCAGAGTGGAGACGAGGATCCTACAGTGTAATTCTGGGGGGACCTCATTTAACTCCATACAGTCGCTAAACCGTCGGAGGTAAATGTCGAATTGTTCTAGCCGGGGGTCGTGAACGTCGGTCCATAGAGAAGCATGTCGGGGGAGGGGATGGTTGCTGGGGTTGGCTGAGCTAAATGATGAGGGGGAGTTTGGGTTGTCGCTGTTGTCGGGGGTCCTAGTGCTTGCTGCTAATTCAGCTAGTCTGAATTCATGTGTCCTGCGTGCCTCCTCATCTAATCTATTCTCTTCTCTAGCTCTATCTTCCCTAGCTAATTGTTCTAACCTAAGTGTGTCTTCTCTCTGCTCTAGCCTAAGTTTCTCTTCTCTAGCTCTAGCTTCCCTAGCTAATTGTTCTAACCTAAGTGAGTCTTCTCTCTGCTCTACTCTAAGTTTCTCTTCTCTTGCCTCATGGGCCGCTACTTGTTCGACGACGTATTTAATGACGTCTCCGTCACTGTAGCCTATCGCTATAGCCTCTTCTCTCAGCTGCTTATGCAATAGTACACCTTCAGCCATAGTGACAGAGTAAGGCGAGAGTAAGGCAGTAAACGGACAGAGATATGACGAGATAGAGAGAGGGAATGTAAGAGGGGTTGGGGTTCAGAGTTTAACTAACTTAATACTAGTCCAAAATGGTACTCACCAGAACAGCGGTTCCTAGAATTTAATACACATATATACTAACACACATATCCAATCATAAAGTTATTGTCATATGGCGCTTAGCGCTGTTGGTGTGGATAACTTCGGCTGCTGGTGTATCTGGGGTGACGATCTGGCGGTTGGGGTGTCGAATCTGGCGTGATGGGGTGACGCAGGTGGCGTAGGGTGACGAATATGGCTGCTGGTGTATCTGGGTTGCCGTAGATTGCTTGAGTGGCGAATCTGGCGTAATGGGGTGGCGAATCTGGCGTGATGGGGTGGCGAATCTGGCGTGATGGGGTGGCGAATCTGGCGTAGTGTGGCGGGTCTGGCTGCTGGCGTATCTGGGTTGGCGTAGATTGCTAGAGTGGCGAATCTTCTTAATGGGGTGTCTTGACTGGCGTATCTGGGGTGACGTAGGCTGCGTAAATTGGCGAGCCTGGGTATCTGGGTGGCGTAGGCTGCGTAAAGTGGCTAGCCTGGCTTACTGGGGTGACTTGGCTTGCGTTTGAGGTGGCGGATCTGTTTGCTGATTAGAGTCTTCGTGTTGTAGAGTGATGAGCCCCCAATCCAGGGTCGGTTTCAGTACGGCGTGGTCCTCGGGTTGATTGCTGTTGTAAGTGCCCTGAACGGCTTGAGTTCAGGATCCCGCGGCGAGGTCCCTTCTTTGTCAGGATGTGTTTAGGATTAGGACATCAACCTGGCAGAAGTTGGGCGATGAGAGGGGTGCGGAGTCGTAGGCGAGTGGGGTAGTAGTGGCAGGTCGTCGTAGGGTATGAATTACCGTGACTGGAATCGCCCTGGAATAATTATTATTTCTCTCTTGACTCGTTAGATATTATGACGGACACACAGATAGTTCTAAGTAGGCAAATAAATCGCTGGTTAAGTTCAGGTGTTTATTATCATTTCAATTCTTCACTCAATGGCAAGATACATATACGAATTTGCACAGGCTTCAGTTAACACTCAACACATGGTACTGCTAGGTTATCCAATTCATTAGGCAAACCTAGCTGTGTTCATGAAAATACTTAGACTGACAAAATATCTATCTATACACATGCAGGCGGTATATCCTATGGAACAACTGAATAAGTGGAGGCTAGAATCGAACAACCTTCTCCACCAAGCACTTGAGCCGAAGTGTCCTAAAACTAGTTAAGCCCGCTTTTGTGCATTTTAGTCACGTGATCAGTGGTCAATTTGATTGGATAGCTACATTAGTTTAGAATTACATATGTTCTGGTTGGCTGGTTTGCTTGCATAAAGGATTGACTATTGGGGGGGGGGGGAGAATTTAGGAGTCGGTGTAAGCGAACAATTAGTATCGCCGACTTTTGCGGGGTGGGGCCCAGGGAAAAAGGGGGGGTGGGTAGACGTGTACGGAGATGCAAAGGATAAGATAATGACTTATTTCCCTTGATGTACCTGTCTCTATTGGTTCTGGTCTAGCGCAGCCCAAGGTGCTTACATATGTGCGAGACGCTTCGCTCCAGATGTCACTACGTCGAGTGGATAAAGGGCTTGACCACGGGCGCTGAGTAGGGGACGAAGAGGGGAGATAATGAAAAAGGTGTAGCAGTGGGTGGGGGTGTCTACATGTATGCTGAGTTTAGCAAAATAAATGAGTAGTACTATCAAAATACAACATGAATCATAATTGACAGCATAATAAAATATATATATATATATATACATACATTAAAGAATACACACACATACAATCACACATACAAATAGTGTAATACCAGATTGGCTGAGTTAAGTTGCAAACTCTGAATTCGGGAATGACAGAGTGTAGAGAGGGTTAAAGAGAGGTGAGGAGAAGAGTGGTTGGGGTGTTCCTATTGCGTGAGAAGAGGGAAAGAGGTAATGGCGTCAGGCTACTTTCTACTCCCTAATCTAACTCTACGCTAACCTATGTTTCTAGTTCTACACTACTTCTGCGCTATGATCTATCCATGAGTACTAATACGGTTACGATTTAATCCAGAATCGTGACACGCTAGTCCTATGACGTGCGCCTTATCTTATGCGTTAAAGAAGAATGTAAAAAGCCTTTAAATAATTGTAGCCGAATTCAGTAACGAGATTAAATCGTGTCAGAGGGTGCGGACCGGACCGCCCCATTCGCCAAAGTTAGGATTGGCGTCAAACTGACACAAAGCTAACATTCTTAATTACCAGCCGCAAATTTCGGTCCGCCGTCCTAATTCTAGGCAACATCTACCCTAGCTACGCCACTGACCGCATCTAAATCAGTCCTGAGTTTTGTATTGAGACTGTTAACCGACATGTCGCGGGTTCTATCCCTGCCACAAACCGATCCCTGTCGCCCTTATAATGGTTTTTTGATCTCAGTTTTACTGAGATGTCCTTTATTACGTTTAAAAACTTAATTACGACAACTATTATTGTTAAGCGGAATACATATGTAGTAATCATACAGACTGGGTAGTTAATGTAATGTTTTAAAATATACATATAAATTCTTTAGTCATATAATATTTTTATAATTTTCAAATACTTACAGTTTGATCATTCAAAATTAAAAATTGTGAGCCATTTACAAAAAAAACAACAACAACATATTAGAAATCAAATGGGTTAATTATCTTCCTTTAATTAAACAATGTTTCCACTTCTGATTCAATAGTGAAATTTGTCAGAAACATCGGCTTCAACAGTCAGTTGTACTCATTCAGAACCGGAAAATGTTTTTTTTTAATCAATAAGTCTCTCGCTTGCCATTGAAAATCGTTGATTTAGAGACTAAATTGTGAGATTACCAAAAGAGATCACAATTTTCTTTATAACTGAATGAGTCCACGCTACTAGACAATCAAGCTTTACTTTTAGCTTACTTTTATTTTAGTATAAAAAAAAAGAGAAAATTTGCCCATTTCGAAAAAAAATAAATAAATATAAAAATCTAGTAGACTAATTGTACATGAAGACTTTTTAGTATAAAAGAAATTCCTCCGGCGGCGATGGTATGGCGTATAATGGATTGATGTTGTAGTTTAAAAAAGGAGTCTGTTGCAGATGTATTTTGTGACAACATTTAGTTATTAAAAGTCTTGGATATTGTCTGTAGCACTCACTACAATATTATAGCAGTTCACAAAAAAGTAAGGCACTCAATGATTTTTTTAGACAGCTTAGCATTGATACCTTAAATTAATTTATTATTGTTATTACTATTAATATCTGTATAACTATTATTGTCTCGATATATGTTTATATTGTTATAATTTTATAATTTTCTTGTTATGTCTTTGACTATGCCTTTTTTGTACTTATGTACTATGTCGCAAAATAAATATCGTTTATTGTTAATTGACGAGGACTACATGCGATGGCTACTGCATACAGAGGTGCATTGGTTAGCAAAAGTTGAAATATAATGTTTGAGACTTGGATTCGGTGCTCGAGTTTTTTTTTTTAAAGCAAATGCGATTCTTTGGGAGAAAATCCATCAGTTTCTCTAGATCTGTGAGTTTGGGCATTCTTGCATTCTTATCACCCTCTTTTGTGGAAAGTGGATTTTGTGCCAATATCATTTGGTTGTCGAAAAAAAAAAAAGAAAACAAGCCACGAAAAGTGAAATATGGAGACCTAAGGCTTTTGAAACCGCAATTGAAAAATAATTAGACAAACTACTAGAAACACACAAGGCAAACGATTCACATTTTAATATTGATTTTTTAAAGCCTCTTGTTTAGGTAATTTTATCTATTAATTATTGTTTCTTTTTTAATAATGAATAAGCACACAAATCTAGTCGCCCTAAAAGCCTATATTGACCCTTTAACTTCATGAGGGGTGGTGGGGGAGTGGGGAGTGGGCGCTTAAAAAGATGTTGGGGGGGCGGTTAGTGGAAAAAAAAATTGTAAAAGGGGGTGGTGAGCCGAAAAAGGTTGAGACCCTATGAGCTAGAGCAATATGATTCTGTTGGGTCCAACTGTTTTCGACATGTTTGCAATACAACATGGCTGCCTATTTCATTGGTCGAAACACATGCGCAATAAAGTGTCCGAAGAAACCATGTTTCACCGATATGACACGGATACTGAGCTGGCGAAGTTCCCAAGTTTCGGTTTCGGCGCCAAGAGTAGGCCAATGGCATCTTTCGGTGTAATTTCGGTTTCGTCCGAAACCCTTTATTCCATGTTGAATAACTTGTCGTTGTATTAGAGGCTCTAGAAAATAAGATTATAGAGGAGCTCAACCTCTAATGGTCTTAGAACAATAGCCTAACTGGTAAGCGCCTCGTTCATTGGCCTCAACCTTATCTTATCTTATTTTATCTTATATATTACAGACAAAAGAAGATTATTGTGTCCTACGCTCATCCGTAGTCTAGTCCTGAATTTTTATTAGGGTTTTAAATGAGTATAAGCTACTTTTTTTTTCTTTTTGTTCAGGCAACCCATTCCATGCCACTCGGAAGAAAGTGTACATAGTCTATATGTATTTGTTCTCGCATCATAGATGAGGAAAGTGGTTTTGTCCTTGTGTTTATCTGAGCATTGTAATTTGTAACAGAATGATATTTTGTTGTATTTCTATATTAAAAAAAAAAAGAATGGAACTATAGAAGGAAATTCAGCAAGTTGAAAAGAATAGTGAATATTAAACATTAAAAATTGAGTTGATGAAAATTTCTTGCATTATTTTACAACATTCATTAAAATATAATAAGTATTTATATTTGATGTATACATTAGTATTAATACGTCCAGTGCCAAAATAAACCTGTCTTTTTCTAGATCTATTTCTCAACAAAAGTTATCTTAGTTCCTGTATCGACTGATGCATTTTATTCATAAGTGCCAAAGCACCCGGCGCCCAAATGGTTGTGCCAAAAAAAAAAGGCTGCGCCAAAACGTCTTTCTTCGTTTAAGCCTTAAACCTTAAATTGTCTTCGTAAATAACATCTACACTTTAAATGTAGATATCATCTTCCTGTCTGGCATTCCATCTTTTTATCTGCCCAGATATCTCGCTATGGCAGCATTTAATTAACCTCCTTGCACTTATGTCCAGGTTTTGTTCAAGAAACGAAAAAATAAATTAACACCAATACAACAGCACAACTATTCAAACTTGGTCAAGTAGAAACTACAAATTATCCCGATCAATTTTTATTTTTAAATGATAGATTATACCAAAGACTATAATGAGCTGGACTGCTTGCTGTATTCTTAGAGCTTATATGTTTCATTTTTTCGTAGGAAACTAATAAGCTGTTTTGAATGACTTCTACGTTCCTACGTTTGCATTAAAGGTTTCGGCTGTATACAACTTTCGATTTTATTCTTAATTTTCCATTGAGAAAATTAGCAAATTACTAAACCAGAAGTCTAGATGACTTAGTGCGATCGGACATTCCGAAACTAAGTGTTGCAAGTTATCAAATAGCAGAAATATCAAGCAAGCGGTCCATCTTATTATACTATTTGATTATACGAACATTTTTCTTATTACTCCCTTTCTATAGGGCGTTTGCAATCACGTGACAAAAAGCACGTGATTTGTGTTTACTTTGTGTAATGGTGTACAAGTAACAATGGCCGCTGTATTAATAAAGTTTCATATAGGCTCGAGCTTTTTTTAAATGATGTGTTGTGTTTTAAGTCTTATTAAGATTTAAGCTGTATTATGTATGTTAAATAAAGTAGGCTATTTTATTATTATCATAGACATAGATCATAGACTATGTGAGCCTATTAGTGACTTGACTAGATAGCCTATTCACCAACACTATCACTTGACATCACAGCTGCCCTACTTAGACATTAGCCTAGCCTACGAAACATTAAAAGTGTAGGCCTATAAAGTAAAATTGAAAGTGTAAATAGGTCTAGCCGGCCCTAGCCTAATCACATTAATCAATTATTCTACAGTACTAATATTGACCTCTTTTTTTAAAGTAGGATAGCCAATATTCACATGTGAATTTGGCATGATAAGAAACTTCACCATGTGCCATATTTGTTCCTCAATTTACAAATGACGTCACTAAAAAACTTAAGCTCCGCCCATTGCGAACGCCCTATTAACTTGTATTTTTTTGTCTGTCTGCCTGCTTGCGTGGATGTTTGTTAGCAAAACTTTGCATCGATTTTTCGACCACTTCCGGTCGTCCAATCGAGCTGAAACTTGGGCAGCAGACCTGTCCAGACTAAGAATACATTCTATCAAATTTTCAGCATCGTAGCCTTTGGAATAGTCACTAATACCTTCGACCAATTTGCGAATGGAAGAAAAAACAACATGGCTGCCTCTACAAGAAGAGACGGAAGTAAATACATTTTCGGATATGTTTGTTTTTACGAAATAAATAGAATGAAAATGACACAATATAGCTGAAACAAAGCGAGTTTTCTTTTTATGGTTTTTGCGGGCCAGAGTTAGAAGTTCACTAGAACAAAAAAAGAGGATGCGCAAAATTTTAGTGTGGAAATTCATAAGGTATGATATCACTTATATTTATTTTAATCCATCAAAATATACATTAAATATAAACGTAGTTAACAAAGAAAGGGAGTATAATAAAAACTTTGTTTTTAAGGGTTATTTTATTTTTAGTATCAAAAGAAATGTTAGTAAACCATGATGGCGAACTTTATTGAATATTGGTGTTCACGTAAGTAGATAAATATACATCTTCGCCAATGAGTTCTCCCCAATGTTCGAGCCTATTTAGACAGACTTCTAATTGAAACGTGACTACAAAAAGTCAGCATTGAACAAGTTTAAGACTATCCTGTCATGCAGAAAAACAGTAAGTTCTAGAAAACAGGAATGGTATTTCGCTATACACCAGGTGTGGGGAAAAGACAGCTTCCGTTTTGATTGTTTTACATAGTCTGCTTGTGTGGCGTACATAGTCTGCTTGTGTGGCGCGAGTCATTTTCATTTTTTTCTACCAACATTTGAAATAAGGAAGAGGGAGGGAGGGGGAGTTCTATACTACTGATTGTTTTGACCTTTTTTTTATTGTGACGCATTTCTAATGAAGAATTGAATGCAATAATTTTCTGTATAGAAGGAGCGTCTGTAATGTATAAGCTAAGATTACTATGTTACCACTTAACTATTGAGAACCTTCCTTCCTTAAAAGTGTCTCAAATCTACTGATTTACATAATTTACGAATGTTGCCTACATTTAGACATTATGCATCTAATGAAAGTATTTCATTTAACATGTTATTTAAGTGTTTTGGATTGATAAAGTAAGATTTCACAATGGCTGTATGTACAGCTTAAGCCAGGGATCGGCAACCTAAGGAACGCGTGCCAGACTTGGCACGCAGAGCCTTTTTCGTTGGCACGTGGAAGGCTCCCAAAACAACAATTTCAAGTCGCTTTCGCTGAAAAATTAAGTGCTAAAGCAGGATGACTTCCAGGCAATTGACAGGCTGAATGAATTACAAACCCTTCTTTGGCAAACTATTATCAAAAAGTTGCCGATCTCTGGCTTATTCTATTGTCAAAAGAATACGCGTCGTCTCAGAGTTCTGATCCAAACGGTGTTCCGTAGTTCACCCAAAGCTTTCAGTGACAAAAGGTCACGGACAAAAAGTAAAAACCAAAACAAACACAGTAGGGTTTGTAATGAGATTTTACGAAACAAAGTTGACTCGCTGAGAAGGTGTGTCAAAATATAACACATTCAATCAATCACACAGAGCAAGGTGATTCAACCTCTTTGTTTTAAAACTTAGTTTACTTATTGATGTCATGTTTATATGAGGGACATTCAACGCAAATTTGTATAGAATATATGTATTGTTTAGTCTTCTATCCATCTATCTATCTATCTATCTATCTATCTATCTATCTATCTATCTATCTATCTATCTATCTATCTATCTATCTATCTATCTATCTATCTATCTATCTATCTATCTATCTATCTATATATGTAGATCTATCTCTTTTTCTATCTCTATATCTCTGTATGTATAAATCTATCTATTTTTCTATATATCTATCTCTTTATCTATAGGCCTACATTTCTGTAGTTATATATCTATCCTTTTAATTATCTATCTCTCTTGCTAAAAAGCTATCTTACAATCCATATATCTATCTATCTATCTACCTAATTATATAGTTTTCTATCTGCGACCTATATTATATCTATTTATTTATATATCTATATATCATCTCTCTCTCTCTCTCTGTCTATCATATCTATATATCTATCTTTTTATCTATCCGTCTGTTTCTTTTATCTATCCTTCTAGTTATCAATTCGTGTATTCATTCTTCCAGCAATCGATCGATCCAACCACGCATAAATCTATTTATCCAATTGCTGCAATAATCAGAAAGTCTAGAATTTGAAAAAACACATAGTGTCTAATATAATTTAAATATTTAAATATTAACAAGTTCCTTCATATGGAGAATATAGCTAGACTCTGTCCGTGTTCTTCAAAAAAATGAAGCTGTATTTTTCCTGTAAAAAAAAAATACACTTTTCATAGAAATCTAATGACAGGAAAAGTATTCATTTAATTTGCATGTAAAAAAAAATGACTAAACACTAAAATAAAATAGTAGACTATGTTGTAGTTACCGGTCGTTTTTTTTTATCTACCTTATATCTTTTCAAAAGTTACATAGAGTTAATTGCCCTTTAATTTTTTTCTTCAGTCGGTGCGTTTATAACGGGTTTTCCCGAATTTCCTGTCTTCCCCCGGAGCAGTCTGTTGATTTGTGTAGCATAAGAAATAGTTTATTTTAGTTTCCTCTTGTGTGTTTCCTGTGGTTAATTTTTGTTTAAATATAGTGTAGATCTATCTATACGGCTTTCACATAACTTACATGAATTTACATGCATTTTAAAATAATTTATACTTTGAAATCTAATAACCATTTCAATGCACGTCTATTTTCGGTTAACTAGATAGAAACAGTTGTTGTTGTTGTTTTATTTACACATAATGATGTTACAGGCTTGTCAATAAAACAACCACAGTTTATCTTACGTTTTTTTGATAACATGTTTTCTTATGTTTTGTTCTTTCTCTCAATTCCGCGGTCAGCTTTTGAAGTGAATTCCGCACGCCTCGACCCCAACAGCATGATCAGTGCAGACGTTGTAGAAAAATTTAAACTTACACAAACTAAACGATCAAATTAAACTTAAGCCCAAAACATAACAACAACCACAGTGTAGAGAAATCATAACATAGATACCGGCTTTTACAAAAGTTTTACAAACATGTTTATGACACAGATATCTGGTTAATTAATATACTAGTGGTTATGCCCGATAAAATGACGGAGAAACGAATAATTACAATGCGTTTTCTTAAAATAAATAACAATATTACAATAAAAACTGTAGTAACAACGTATCTTTCGGTATATAGTTTTTGTAACTTTTTTTTTGTGTGTATGGTCTTCTGGGCCTGGAACATGCATACAATGTGTTTTTGTCAAGCTTGTGGTATTATTAAAAAGTAACTAAGGGAAAGGTACATCATTCTGAAATGGCGCTTAGTTTATAACCTCAACACAATTAGTAATAGCCCTACGTTTGAAACAAAAAATGAATTAACAAATAAAGCAATATTGCTTACATAATAAACATTTCTTTTGGATGACGTTTCCAATTTATTCATTTAACTTTAGTGCCGATCGGTCAAAATGCCTTGGAGCCTATAGAGAACAAACATATACATATCTAAACAAACATATATATCAACAAACTCATGGTAATTATGCTTATGATAGTTTTACATCGCGACATACGAACATTTGTAAAAATTTTTATTATCTATCTTATGTTACAGACGCTCCTTATTTACAGAAGATTATTGCGTCCGACGCGTATCCCTGCTTTCAGTCTTGTCATGCACTTTGATTAGCGTTTATAAAACATATAATATACAAGACAAGACTCATAACACGGATGAGCGTAGGACGCAATAATCGTCTCTAATGCAGGAGCGTCTGTTATATAAGAGACATAAGAAGATGATACTAATCAACAGACATGAATTTGCACACTTTTATACTAATTGGGTTATAGTTCAAATCGGTTTCCAATTTCACAAAACTATTACGAAATAGACTGTCTGTTAAGTCTATCTCAACAATCAGATCTATACATATAATATAAACTTTCTTTCTTCTTGTTTTGCAGCCCGACAATTTCGCTTTCATGGCACCGGTACCGGTTCGCGACCCGGTTTTTTAGAATCTCTATTAGATCTTAAATTACAGAACATGCAAACAATATTTAATTTTAACAACAACAACAATAACACAAGAGGTCTATAAATATATCTATGTTTAATACCAACCTGGCTGATGAGCAGACTCTTTGTTAGAAAAAAAACGTATCCTCAGATATCCAGATATGTTTGAATAATATTTGTTTTAAACAATCATCACATTACAGGTAAAAGTGAATACACATTACATAATAACACAAATTTATTTTGCTTGTACGCAATTGTTGAAAAAAAAACATAACTTCGTTCTTTCAGATTTAAAATCAATGGTTTAAATCGAATAGAACTTTAATGTAATAGAATATTATAATGTAAATATGAAATGTTCCAGAAGTGTTCTAGATCATAGTTCAAGTGTAAATATGTCAACACATTTATAATTTAACGAATACTTTACTAAACATATTAACCGATAAGCTATAAAAATATTTTTCTTTTTGTTTTGTTGTTATTTTTTTATTATTATTGAAAATTTCTGCTCGTTTATCGCGGTTACCGCTTTCTGTTGGGCTGTACTCATCAAGAGGAGAGAATCCATACCTTGCAGGCAGATAGTGGGGCAGGAAAGAGTTCTCCCCCATCACTACGCAGCTCGTGAACTGCTAAAAAAACACACAGAAAAGAAAGAGGGGTAGGAAGTAATAAAACAAAAAATGAAAGCAGATTTTCCATGATGGAAACAATTGCGACTCAGGTTGATTTCGTCATAGGCAGAGATTAACATAAAAAGTCGCGTCTGCTCCTAATACATTTTCGCGCGAAACACGCTTTAATTTTTTTCAGAACCCATTTTATGAAATTCGCCGCTAGACGATACGTTTATTATTAAATAACATAATGCAATAGATATTTGTTGCTGTTGATAATTCTTTTTTTTTTGGTTAATACTTAATGCTAAAGTGCATCGACAACTTGAACTAAATTCATTATTCCGTTGGAAATGTTCTCTTGTTTATTTCTTCTCACCCAATTATTGTTAAAGTGTGAGTCTAATATCGGAAGACAGATAAATGCTCTATCTGCCAACTTAGCTGATAATGACATCTTTGCGATCTAGACATATTGTAAATAGAGGCGCAGCAACAAAATAATAATAAAGGCGTTCAGTGTTGACGAAATCTGCAAAGTTGGCAGTAACTGATTTTCATTATAAGAAGATTTTTAAAAAATATAATAAACTGCAAACAGTGGATAGTGTGTGCAATTCTAAAAGGACCAAAAAGGCTGGTGAAGTTTGTAAACATTTCGAAGAGTCAAGAGATAAATTGAAAGTTAAGGTAAGTGTTATTATTTGTTTATACACTTTAAGGGAATAAAAAAAACATCTTTTTCTGTCTCGATATGTCAACTGTGTAAGACAGGAATCAATGTAAGTGATTTATAAACTTCGTTTGTGTGATTTTGTTAACTATAATAATATTTCTGATGTTCTGTAGACACTGAATCTTTCATGTTCATGCTGTTCCTATGACATATTTGGCATAATCTCTACACAACATTCTTACCATGCTCTCTAAACACCACATTTCCCACGATCGTTAGACGCTATATTTCTCGTGTTCTCTAGTCTAGGCACTATGGGACACGGCGGCCGAGCGGCAGCGCGTTTGGCTGGCGAACGGTGAGTAATGGGTTCTAATCCTGGTGAAGTCCTGAATTTGTTTCCGGGTCTGGGGGGTGTTCTTAAGTCTACCCAGCTCCGATGGTTGGTTAGTTGGAGTAAAGTAAAGGCATCTGGGCATTGTACTGGCCACACACTCCTCTAGTATGCTTAGAAACTGGTAAACGCTACTTCCAGGGCCATCGGGAGGATAAAAAGATGCCGGTACGAGATCTTTTCTGCCCCCCCCCCCCCCGCCCCACTTTTTTTTACATCTTCTTGGAGAGAATCATGTCGGATGTACTAGAAGATCACGAAGCGGCATAAATGCCAGAAGGATCACCAACCTTCGATATGCTGATGATATAGATGGACTCACAGGGAGTGAGGAACAATTAGGTTTCACTATGTTTTAATATCAATTAGGGTCAGAGGACGTCCTGCGAAGCAGAAGATTTTGGCGCAAAAAAAAACAACAACGTTTTTTTGACATGATGTCAGGTTTAGTAAAACATCGATTGTTTTGTCATTTACATGATGTCAGGTTTAGTAAAAAAATCGATTGTTATTTCATTTACATGATGTCAGGTTTAGGTTTAAAACTGTAACGACTATCCCACAGGAGATGCTGTCAATGAGACTGTTAGATTAGACACTATTTTAAAATTTCTCTGTCTTTGATGTCTTTCTACTAATATAGTCTAGATTCAGGTTGGAAAGCTATTCGAACGGTGTACTCATAAAAATTATATGAAGATGTACACGCTTCAGTATTGATCTTGCAAAGGTTAGTTCTGCTGTGGCAATACAGTTGACACATAATTTGGTTGTACAAACTCTTCCTAAAATACATTTTGTTAAATGAAAAAAAAAAGTGTTTTAAATTTTCAATACATTTGTCTAAAATTAAGATACCTTAATAAATCTTTATTCTTGGCTACCGCACAGGAAATCATTAAAGTGTAAAAGGATCGACTAACTAGCTTTGAATGCCATACTAGTATGCATCGACATAGAGTATTTAGGCCTAGGCTACTAAGCTAACAGGGAGAACTGTAAGCCTGTAAGGCTCATAGGTCTATATTTGTAAGTGTCTCTGGTGAAAAATAATAAAAAAGAGATCCTAAATGCTATCAAAAATAATTAGGCCCTATATTACAACTAGATGCTTCCTTTGCATTTTTAACAAAATGTTCAAGTACACATACAATGAATACCAAAATGAAGGGCTCCCAATGCCAATAGAGATTGTAGGAGGTTTTGGGGCATCTTCTCTCAGCTTTATAGCAACAATTAAATAAATAGTTGCGCGATCGCCGATTTAATTTTAAATTTTAATATTCATGGGCCCCCTAAACTCTTATAGGGGAATGGCTGTACCCCCCTCTCGTGGGGCCTGGCTGCTTCCCTGGCCCTGTGGATCAATTTGGTCCGAAGGGACACTTTACTGTTTTCTAGATACTATATTTCCAAATGTTATCTAGAATCTAGACTTTATGTTTCCCATGTACTTTGCTCATTCTACTTCTCATGCATTCCAATGAAAATATTACTGTAATTCGAGAGTGTTTCGAGTGTGTTTGTGTATGTTTCATTCGTCATGATAAAAATGAAGATAAATTAATTAATTTAAGGTCCGTCACCTGTTGTTATTTTAAAAAATATGAATTTTCTACAAAAAATGCATCTAAAATGTGCATATTGACACATGAAAATTCAAAATTAATATAAAAAAATCTCAACGAATCTTCAAAATCATGCATGGGATTAAACAAAACATAGTGATAAAGAAAACTGCCAAGTTTTAACCTTATGCGATGATTAGTTTCAGAAGAATTTCAAAATAACCGAAGAAAAATGAGAAAAAATACAAAAATGAGAAAAACCGTAAAAAGAAAGAAAACTGTGCTCTGAAATGAACTAAACATGCATGTTTGAATGTGTTATTTTGAAGTCCAAATCTTGTGTAACAACTGTATTTTATTATTAAAACAATGGTTAAACTGTCTCAATATGTAAAAATCTCAAATACGCTAAAAATATTTTTTTTACGCATAATTAGACAGGTGTCTATCCTTAACATAGTCTAAACATGAAAAAAATAATGTTGTGCGATTATGTACTTATACACGTTTGATATTACAGCTTTGGGCCACATTTATTAGGAATGAGACAATTTCCATTTGGAAACAAATTATGCAGTAACAACTCTTAACAGATTCTTGTTATAGAAGCTATACATTAGACATTTTCACTTTGAAGATTCGTTGAGAGATTTTATGCTCAAAAGTTTTCCGCCACCTAGCGAGCCACTTAATAATAATAATAATAATAATAACGGTGCTTATATAGCGCATATCCCGTTGGTGACAGTTCTATGCGCAGACGACAGTTACAGAATACAGACAGACAACGAAATATATAGTAATACGCTAATTCTGCTGACGAAATAGGTGAGTCTTCAGCCGGCTCCTGAAGGTGTCATAGCTAGGGCTCTGGCGAAGCTGTAGTGGGAGGTGATTCCAAGCGGACGGTCCTGCGTAGGAAAATGAACGTTCGCCAGCGGACACTAGCCTCACACGAGGGATCCGCAGAGTAAGCGCGTCAGATGCCGAACGAAGTGGGCGGGACTGGGTGTAGAGCTCCATACAAGAGCGAAGATAATCCGGGGCGCAGTTATTCAGGCACCTATAACAGAGGGAAGCCAGCTTATATGAGATCCGGTTGTTGATGGGTAGCCAGTGCAGAGATCGGAGCAGAGGATTGATATCATTTGACTTCTTCTTCTTGAGAACTAGTCGGGCTGCGCAGTTCTGGATACGTTGGAGTCCTTGAAGGGAGGAGGCCGGGAGACCAGCCAAAAGCGAATTACAATAGTCCAAGCGGGAAAATAGGAGAGAGATGATGAGCTTAACACAAGCTTCCTTGGTGAGATAACGACGGATGGCGGCAATACGACGCAGATGGAAGAAGCAGATTTTGGTGAGGAAGGAGATGTGGGTTTGCATGGACAGCGTGGAGTCCAGATAGACGCCAAGGCTTTTGATAGTCGGGGAGAAAGGCACAGTTGCATCAGCCAGCTGAAGATCGGACGCAGTGAGGGACACGACCCTCTGTCTCGTACCGACGATAAGAGCTTCAGTCTTCTCACTGTTAAGCTTCAACTTGTTTTCCGTCATCCAGCTCTGGATGTCCAGGAAACAGATGGAGATGGAAGCAAGGAGCCTGTCGAAGTCCTCAGGCTCTGCACTGTTATACAGCTGGGTGTCATCGGCGAGGGACTACTCAAGTGTAAACACACTTTGGTACTTTTTAAACGATGCTGAGTTGGCAACACTTAGTTTACATTCTACATGACGTGTCAGTAAAGCCTGAATTTGAGTTGAATGGGGCGTAAGGGCATGGGGGTTCCTCATCAGTGGCGTAGCTTTGGGGCTCTACAGGCTATGCAATGCACATTGCTTGGCAGTAGATGACGCAATGATATTCTTTAAAGAATGAACTTCTGTAACATAACATAAGATATAAGATAAGATAAAGGAGAAATTTGTTTTTGAGTGAAAGGAATAGTTTCTTTGACATTCGTAGTATCATACTATTCCAGACACTTGTAATTCACGTTAGACTTGTTTATCTTGTAGATATCTGATTTATTTTGTATGCAAAAGTGTTTTTTAATTGCTTTGCTTAAGATCCGAGGTGCCGAATATCAAAACTTTGAACAAAGGCCCTCAAAAAGATTGCTACGGCATATCTGATATTTTTTGTATATACCTTTTATAATTTACAGGGGAAAATTCTTTTTTTTTTTTTTGTGGAAAAGAACAATAGTGGATAAGCTTTGTGGGTGCGAGGATTAGGGTCGACTTTTTCAGAGATTTAATAAGAATGACGCTTGCCCAAATAAAACTTTTAGAATCACTGACCTATATAGCCTTTGGTTGCTACATACGTCCAGTATCTTCTACTTCCTGTAACTAGTCAGCAGTGCTCACCTATAAATAGGACAAAAACGTATTCGGCAAACAGACTGTAGGCCTACATAATCAGAATTGGACCAGACAAGCCACTGGTAGCAAGCGACGCCTGCGGCTACTTTTCGTATTCCCCATGAAAAAATGCCCCCCACCCCCCAAAAAAAATAAAATAATAATAATACAAAAATTAGAGAACGTTCTGTTTTCTTCCTCGTTCCAAACGCAACTTACCTTAAATTACATTTGTATCTTTAACAAATGCACCTTACCTTAAAGTACCTTTGTATCTTTAACAAATGCACCTTACCTTAAAGTATCTTTGTATCTTTAACAAATGCACCTTACCTTAAAGTACCTTTGTATCTTTAACAAATGCACCTTACCTTAAAGTATCTTTGTATCTTTAACAAATGCACCTTACCTTAAAGTACCTTTGTATCTTTAACAAATGCACCTTACCTTAAAGTATCTTTGTATCTTTAACAAATGCACCTTACCTTAAAGTACCTTTGTATCTTTAACAAATGCACCTTACCTTAAAGTATCTTTGTATCTTTAACAAATGCACCTTACCTTAAAGTACCTTTTTATCTCTAACAAATGCACCTTACCTTAAAGTACCTTTGTCTCTTTAACAAATGCACCTTACCTTAAAGTACCTTTGTGTCTTTAACAAAGTCACCTTACCTTAAAGTACCTTTGTATCTTTAACAAATGCACCTTACCTTAAAGTACCTTTGTATCTTTAACAAATGCACCTTACCTTAAAATACCTTTGTATCTTTAACAAACGCACCTTACCTTAAAGCACCTTTGTATCTTTAACAAACGCACCTTACCTTTAAGTATCTTTGTATCTTTAACAAATGCACCTTACCTTAAAGTACCTTTGTATCTTTAACAAATGCACCTTACCTTAAAGTACCTTTGTATCTTTAACAAATGCACCTTACCTTAAAGTACCTTTGTATCTTTAACAAATGCACTTTACCTTAAAGTCCTACATATCTTTAACAAATGCACCTTACCTTAAAGTACCTTTGTATCTTTAACAAATGCACCTTACCTTAAAGTCCTATATATCTTTAACAAATGCACCTTACCTTAAAGTATCTTTGTATCTTTAACAAATGCACCTTACCTTAAAGTACCTTTGTATCTTTAACAAATGCACCTTACCTTAAAATACCTTTGTATCTTTAACAAACGCACCTTACCTTAAAGCCCCTCTGTATCTTTAACAAACCCACCTTACCTTAAAGTATCTTTGTATCTTTAACAAATGCACCTTACGTTAAAGTATCTTTGTATCTTGTACAAATGCACCTTATTCTTAAAGTACATTTGTATCTTTAACAAATGTACCTTACCTTAAAGTACCTTTGTATCTTTAACAAATGCATCTTACTTTAAAGTACCTTTGTATCTATGACAAAAGCACCTTACCTTAAAGTACTTTTGTATCTTAAACAAACGCACCTTACCTTAAAGTATCTTTGTATTTTTAACAAATGCACCTTACGTTAAAGTATCTTTGTATCTTGTACAAATGCACCTTATTCTTAAAGTACATTTGTATCTTTAACAAATGTACCTTACCGTAAAGTACCTTTGTATCTTTAACAAATGCACTTTACTTTAAAGTACCTTTGTATCTATGACAAATGCACCTTACCTTAAAGTATCTTTGTATCTTGAACAAATATGCACCTTATCCTTAAAGTACATTTCTATCTTTAACAAATGCACCTTACCTTAAAGTACCTTTGTATCTTTAACAAATGCACCTTACTTTAAAGTACGTTTGTATCTATGACAAATGCACATTACCTTAAAGTACCTTTGTATCTTTAACAAACGCACCTTACCTTAAAGTACCTTTGTATCTTTAACAAACGCACCTTACCTTAAAGTACCTTTGTATCTTTAACAAACGCACCTTACCTTAAAGTACCTTTGTATCTTTAACAAACGCACCTTACCTTAAAGTACCTTTGTATCTTTAACAAACGCACCTTACCTTAAAGTACTTTTGTATCTTTAACAAACGCACCCTACGTCTAGTTCTTGATGACCGTTATTATGTTTATGAATGGCAGAAATTTCCCATAAAATCAGAGACAATTTTGGAAGAAAAATCTAAAGCGCTTTTTTTTTTACCTTCAAAGATTATTGCTTATCGCTAACGTATTAACCTATCACTAATTTCATCAACTAAATCTAAATTAATAGTCAGGGGAGATTATCTTCGTGCTTAATTTTTTTTTAAAGCGAACTCCATCGTCGCGTTTTTTTATTTGGCAACTCGTCTATGATGTTGTTTATCCTTTAACTGTTTCTGATTTTGCTGTTGCAAATATTCTTTCCCCCCAAAAAATTACAAGAATACTCCACCAGTAGGTACGGTACATTCCACATAAAACCTCCGAAGCGCTTCTTATCTTATATATTACAGACGCCCCTTCTATAAAGAAAATTATTGCGTCCTACGTGCATAGTCTAGTCGTGCATTTTTTATTGTGTTTTAAATGATAAGCTACTGATTCTCCTGGTCTGTTCAAGCAACCCATTCAAGGCCCGAATGCCACTCGGGATGAAAGAGTACTTATAAGCATATGTTCTCGCATAAGGGATAAGGATAGTGTTTTTCTCTTATAAGTTTACAGACGTTCCTTCTAGATTGAAGATTATTACGTCTACTAGGCCCATAACTCCTGCAGGGCGACAGGGATACGTCGGTGGCAGGGCTAGAACCCGCGACCTGTCAGTTGGTTTTTGGTTGACAGTCCGGTGAACTAATTTAACTTTAAATAATGCAAAAATTACTTTCCCAATGTCCTTATAGATATATTATATTATAGAATTGTATATTATAGAATAAAAAAAAGAACTGAGCGTACATTCACTTAAAAAAATACTTTCCCCTTTGCTGTCTACTGCAATATATGTGGGAAACATTGTGGTGCAAATACAACTTTATTTCGGTTGACAAAAAGTTCTTTACCTGGAAATTCCCTTGTCCTGCTAAATTACAAATCCTGTTTTTGCTGTTTGTGATGTTATCTTAGATTACTCTTTATACATTTAAGACATAAAACGATTCAAATGAAAATATTTTCCATCATTGCCTGCAGAGAATTACATTACAGTTTTCAATCGTAATCTCTCTCTCAATCTCTCTCTATTTCTCCCTCTATCTCTCTTCTTATCTTATCTTATCTTATACATTACAGACGCTCCTTCTATAAAGAAGATTATTGCGTCCTACGCTCATCCGTGGTCCGAGTCTAGTCTTGCATTTTTATTAATGTTTTAAATGATGTTAGGTTATTGGTTTTCCTGGTTTGTTCAGGCAACCCATTCCATGCCCGAATGCCACTCGGGAAGAAAGAGTACTTATATGCATTTGTTCTCGCATAAGGGACAAGGAAGGTGTTTTTGTCTTTATGTTTATCTGAGCTTTGCAACAGATTGTTATTGGGTTGTATTTCTAAATTAGAGTTTAATGCCTTATGTATTATTACTACTTTACTCTTTGCCCTTCTGTCCTCTAGTGTTTCTAGGTTTAGTGATTTGACTAATGGTGTTACTCTTGTCAATTGGGAATATTCACTAGTTATAAACCTTGCAGCTCTTTTTTGAATTTGTTCTAATTTTTTTATGTTTTCTTTAGTTGATGGGTCCCATACAGATCCTGCATATTCTAGTATAGGCCTAACTAATGTGAGATAGCATTTTAGTTTTATATTCTTATTACATTTGTAAAAGTTCCTTTTTATGAATCCTAATGTTTTGTTTGATTTTTTAATTACTTCATCAATGTGAGGGTTCCAAGATAACTTATCATTTATTATTACTCCTAGATACTTAGCATTGCTAGTTTGAGTTAGTTCTTTACCATGAATGAAGTAGTTTGTTATTATTTGTTTCTTTTTCTTGGATACCCTTATTAGTTGGCATTTTTCTGGGTGAAAAGACATACTCCAGTTTGATTCCCATTTTTGTAGTTCATCTAGGTCTTTTTGTAAAAGTTCACTATCTTTTCCTGTCTTTATTATTCTATAAATTATGCAATCATCAGCAAATAATCTTACTTTTGTGCCTGTGTTGATGCAATTTGGCAGATCATTAATATAAATTAGAAATAGTAGGGCCCTAGAACAGTTCCTTGTGGAACTCCTGAGTTTACTGTTATTGGTGATGACTTAGAGCCATTTATTATCACTGTTTGTTCTCTGCCTATAAGAAAGTCCTGAATCCACTGATGTAAGGGACCAGAGATGCCAAAGTATTTAAGTTTTTTAAGAAGACTAGAATGATGAACTTTATCAAATGCTTTTGAAAAATCTAGTAATATAGCATCAATTTGGTTGTTATTATCTAATCCCTTAGACAAGTCATCTATTAAGCCTATCAATTGAGTCTCACATGATCTATTTTTCCTGAAGCCATGTTGGTGTGGGCACAGTGCATTTAGTTTGTCTAGATGATTTACTATACTACTATATATTATATGTTCAAGTAATGTACATGTTATGCTTGATAGAGAAACAGGTCTATAATTTCCGGGGTCAGATTTATCTCCTTTTTTGAAAAGGGGGGTTACATTGGCTAATTTCCAATCTTTGGGCACTTTGCCCTGGTTTAGAGAGGCCTGAAAAAGTATTTTAAAGATTGGAGATATTTCATTAGTTAGTTCTTTAAGCAGTCTTGCTGGTATTTCATCTGGACCAGAAGCTTTGTTTACTTTTAAGTTGGTTAGGAGTTGTTTAATGCCTTGTTCATCTACATTTATATTTCCTATCTATCTCTTCTAGTTTGTTTAAATTTATGAATATTTCTTTGTCACCTGGATTTGAAATATATATATATTTCTTCCTCTCTATGTATGTATCTATCTATCGCTCTCTCTATCTTTCTATCAATCACACTGCCTATCTATCTATCTATTTATTTATTTATCCATCTATCTTTTTTATCTATCTCGCTATCTATCTATCTATCTATCTATCTATCTATCTATCTATCCATCTATCAATCTATCAATCTATCTATTTATTTATAGATCAATATATTTTTTAACGCATGGATCTTACAACTGGTTTGAAATCTATTTTATGTGTATGCATTTTTGTATGTATGTATATGTGAGTGTGCGCACGTGTGTTAGTGTGTGCGTGTGCACGCGTACTTTTATGTTGGCGGGGTAGTGAGAGGGAGAGAGAGAGGCGTAGTTGACCATCACCTTTCCAATCCTGGGATCAATTACTCATAACTGAAAGGAAAAAATAACTTAACACAAAATTCTTTCTAAAATTCTCAAAAGAAAACCAAATTCACCCACAAAGCACTTCTTCATCTTTAATTTTAGTCTTATAAAAAAAAGTCTAGTTGCAATTTTACAAAAAATTACAAAAAGCACAAAAAGCTGAAGAAAAGAAAAATATATATCCCTAATAAACATTTCGTTTCTAATCTTTAAGAATTTTTTTACAAAATGCTGATAAGTTGGCATCATTAGTTAAAAAATATGGCGCTTTTTATAATACATTTTATATTATATTACATTAAAAGCGTTAACGTCAGTTGAAAAAATTATATATTATCTCTATTAAATGTCATTCTAAAGAAAGATTTGATAAATAAAGCTTTTAAGATAAAAAAATATTACGATGATAAAAGAATTGCAAGATCAAGCCATATTTTTGTTTTTATGCTTTCATTTATTTGTCTTTATCGACTTTATTGTTTCGTTAAGTTATTCTATTAGATCACTGGCCTAATATATATATAATATATATTTATATATATTGTCAGTATAAAAGAGTTAATTTTTATCAAGTTTCAGGGACGCAATTACGAAAAGTTTTTAATTTTTTGGTACTTCCACGTATATATAGCTTAGTGCCATACAGTGCACCAATCTATATTTAAAAGTCCGCATTTTCTCTTCTTTTATGTTCTCCAATGGGCCGTATTGCTGCTGAGAGTTAACACCCTTGCACCTTATACAAGTCAATCTTTTATGAGTGACTTGTAAATTACAAGTCAGTCATAAAAGATTGACTTGTATAAGGGGCAAGGGTGTTAACTCTCAGCAGCAATACGGCCCATTTAATTCCTTAAGCACTCCATGTATATATAGCTCAGTGTATTTTTTCTAATTCTTTTTGTTTTAATTTTCTTGTTGAAAGTGTCTGCCCATTACCGATAATTATTTTTGCTACTGCGCTGATTTGTTAAAATACTCACAAGTCAATAAAACACGGAAAACACATTGTTTTGTTATATCTTATACATTACAGACACTCCTTCTATAAAAAGAAAATTATTGTGTCCTACGCTCCTCGTGATCTGAGTGTCTTGCATTTTTATTAGTGTTTTAATTGAAGTTAAGTTACTGGTTTGTTCATGCAACTCATTCCAGGCTCGGATGTCACTCGGGGAAGAGAGAGTATTTATATGCATTCATTCTCGCATAAGGGATAAGGAAAGTGTTTTTGTACCACGTTTATCTGAGCTTTGTAAATATTGTTATTATGTTGTATTTCTAAATTATAATTTAATGTCTTATGTATTATTTCTACTTTACTCTTTGCCCTTCTGTCCGCTAGTGTTTTTAGAATTAGTGAGTTAACTATTGGTGTTACTAATGTGTTAATATATGTGAAGGTAGGTCTTTCTATACATTATAATAATAACACGAAGGTAAAACAAATTAATAATGGACTGAAATAAGTTCGAAGCGGAAACTTATTAACTGAGACAATCTTGTTAGTAAAAAAAAATATATAACATATCATAAAATGTCACACACAAGAAATAAATAGGCATACTTTATAAACAATAATTTTAGAAACACTAAACATAAAAATTTATTCAGAAATTCCATATTGACGCAGTTAAGTCTTTTTTTGTTCATGCTGGACATGGCAACTGCTTAGCATATCAACTTAAACAATCTCTAAAGATAATCAACGATAATCAATAGATAGGAATAATACAATACATGTTTTATAATCACAATATAATAATAATTATATATGTATAGCGCTGCTAACAAACATAATGCATGCTCAGAGAGCATTTAACATTGAGCAACAAACCACTAAGAACACGGATATAATCTCAAGACTAAAAATATAAAGCTAATTAGTAATTATAAACTTTACAAACATAGGACAAAGCAAATAAATGTAGCTTTATCCGACCAAATAAAAAGGAAAACAGTAGGGGTCTAAACAATTTTTATGAAGGTAAATATTAAAATTAAGCTTTTGTGTTTTTAGGTTGTTTTTAAATGTTACGATTTAACCTGTTCGCCCGAGTTTTATGGGAAGCAGATTTCATACCTTCGGGGCGAGATATTGAGAAGGCTCTCAGGCCAACGGTTACAAAAATAATAATAATACTGAAAAAAACGAATAGAGTCAAAGCCGTCGTTATCTCAAATCTTAAATTCCACCATTGACCAACGATAAAGGTTTCGAATGCTCTTGATCAAAGTGAGGGGCGAAGCAAATAATAATGCTGTCTGTCCTTCAGCGCCTATTCCGTCATGGGAAGTAAATTAGGCTAAGTAAGTAAATACTGACTCCCTTACAAGAAGTCTCAGATCTCACTCCAGCAATGACGTTATTCCTGCTGTAAGAGACGAAAGGTAGCCGCCAACAGTCCCGTCGAAGGCAAAAAATATTACTTTAGCGGTTATTTCGTACCTTGGTTTTGCTTGTTTTTTTTGTTTGTTGTAATTTTTTTTATAGTAACTTTGCTTTTGTTCGCGTGTTTGTGGCGAAATCTTTGGATTGATAAGTGACCTATTTCCCATCGAGCTATAAGATGGCACATAGACACCTTGCCGATGACAACACATTCTTTTAAATTATCTTATCTTTTAAATTACAGACGCTCTTTTTATAAAGCAAATTATTGCATCCTACGCTCATCTGCGGTTTGAGTCAAGTCCTGCATTTCTATTACTGTTTGAAATGATGCTGGGACATGATGGCCGAGCGGCAGCGCGTAGAACTGTCGTTCCGAAGGTTCTGGGTTTGAATCTTGATGCAGGCTAGGATTTTTTTCCCGGGACTTGAGGTTGTCTCTGAGTCTACCCAGCTCTGATGGGTACCTGACATTAGTTGGGCTAAAGTAAAGGCCGCTGGGCATTGTACTGGCCAAACATCTCCTCGTATGTCGTGGCCACAGAAACAGGTGAACGCTGCTTCACCAGCCCTAAGATCCATTTGGTCTGAAGTGTACTTTAATTTAAAGACCAAGTGAACAGCTTTTTATCAAAATTGAGATAAACGTTTATTTTGATAGTAAATAGTGTATTCAGTACCCAAATGCTAATAAAATCATTTATACAAAATATTAAACATAACTTTCAAGTAATGAGTTCAATATTAGCACTTAAATGTGCGTAGGAAAAATCCAAATCTCGTAGCCATTTGATATGGCAACAAAAGGTAGTGTCGTCAGAGAAGGAATTCCGACAAGGAAAAATTAATATTTTCACGTGTTTTGAATCTATTTCCACGTGTTTTGAATCTTTTCTCGGTCTTATTTTTTAACAAAAAAGTTAAATATAGATTTTGTGGGTCGTGTCTTGTTTATTTATTGTCCTTCTAACACGTCACTTCCGTATGAGACTTTTACAAATCTCGTCCCTTCGAGAAAAAGCTGTTCACTTGGTCTTTAAATGATTATGTTACTGGTTTTCCTTCTTTGTTTAGGCAACCTATTCCGTACCCGGATGCCTCTCGTGAAGAATGAGTGCTTAAATGCATTTATTTTCACATAAAGGATAAGGAAAGTGTTTTTGTCCTAATGTTTATCTGAACATCGTTACAGATTGTTATTGTGTTGCATTTCTAAATTAGAATGGAAAGCCTTATGTATTATTACTATTTTACTCTTCGCCCTTCTGTCCTCTAATGCAGGAGTCGACAACCTTCTAATAACAGTGTGCCAAAGTAGGTTCACTTAGCGTGCCAACATCCTAAACGTTCTCCTGCTCATTTCTTGTTGCAGAAATTTGAATTGCTTTTTCGAGGGTCTTCCGCGTGCCTTTGAACATTTATCTTCTGCGTGCCAAGTCTGGCACGCGTACCGTAGGTTGCCGATCCTGCTCTAGTGTTTCTAGGTTTAGTAATTTACCTACCGGTTTCGGTGTTACTCTTGTCAGTCGTGAATATTCGCTATTAAAGAACCTTGTATCTCTTTCCTGAATTTATAATTTTTTAATGTTGTCTTTAGTTGATGGGTCCCATACAGAAGATGCATATTCTAGTATAGGCCTAACTAATGTGAGATCTCATTTTAGTTTTATATTCTTATTACATTTGTAGAAGTTCCTTGTTATGAAACCTAATGTAATTTATAATATGGGATATATTGAGTGCTTGACATTTGATAAAAATGAACTATTTTATACTGAACATACATTATATCTATCTATCTATCTTAATATTTATATATATAAATACTTTAACAATACTTTAACAATACTTTACAATACTTTACAATACTTTAACAATACTTTAAGATACATTTCTAGAATACATTTAAACATTTTTTTGAACTAAAATTGATCCACTGTGTCGTGAAGCAGCGTTCACCAGTTTCTATGGCCAAGGCATACTAAGGGATTGTGTGATCAGCACAATGTCCGCCTTTATCTTGCCCCATTTAATGCCAGGTGCACGGTGGACCCAGGGACACTCTCCACACACATAAACAAAAAACCTAGCCTTCACCAGGATTCAAACCCAGCTCCACCGTATCCCATCAACTATTGAATACATAATTAAAAATGTACTTAAAAGAGAATTGTGAAAATGAAAAAGTAGCATCAACTTATGAAGTTTACGAAACGAACATTTTATACATCGCAGAAAACGAACACAAAGTTGTTTACATACACACATAGTTTAGTATTTTCTTCTCTGTCTGATCTCTCATAAAATGGGGGAAGATTCCTCCCCCCCCCTTTTTTTTCGTTGTTATTGCTGTACTAAACAAGATAAAAAACAAACAAACAAAAAAGAAACGTAATGAAAATTAGTTTCTGGTGGAGGAGGCTGAGACGAGGACTCAAATTAAAGTTGAAGTGGGGGGGGGGGGTGTCTGAAGACTGTGGGGGTGTGTGGGGTAAGAAGGTAGCGGTGTTAAGTTGTAATGCGTTTGTCCTTTACACCTGTAATGGCCAATCTATTTAAAAGATGAGCATGCAGGCTAGTGGGTTTGGGTAACAGCTTTTATCTATATATGCATCCGTTTGTCTATTTAGATATTGATCCGACAATCTTTAAACATAAATATTTTTTTTAATTCTTTATTATAGATGTTTCTAAAACCAGTTTAATTAGAAGTAGATCTACTTCAGGTTGTAAAAATGAATTCGTTTGAAAATAGTAATCTATGCATATTGACATTAAAAGCATTGATGTGGCCACAATGCTCCGAGGGTTTTATAATTCCTACTTGATTCGCGTGACTGGAAATGTTTTCGAGTTTTCGTGTCTTTATAATACTATGTGTGTTTTCAAGCGTCTTTTCTTGTCGACTTGTGTCTTCATGCTACTACGTGTGTGTTAAGCGTCTTTGTTTGTCAACTTGTGTCTTCATGCTACTACGTGTGTGTTAAGCGTCTTTGTTTGTCAACTTGTGTCTTCATGCTAATACGTGTGTCTTAAGTGTCATTTGTTTGTCGACTTGTGTCTTCATGCCAATACGTGTGTCTTAAGTGTCATTTGTTTGTCGACTTGTGTCTTCATGCTACTACGTGTTTGTTAAGCGTCTTTGTTTGTCAACTTGTGTCTTCATGCTAATACGTGTGTCATTTGTTTGTCGACTTGTGTCTTCATGCCAATACGTGTGTCTTAAGTGTAATTTGTTTGTCAACTTGTGTCTTCATGCTACTACGTGTGTCTTTAAGCATCTTTGCTTGTCAAATTGTGTCTTCATGCTACAACGTGTGTGTTTAGCGTCTTTGTTTGTCAACTTGTGTCTTTATGCTACTACGTGTGTCTTTAAGCGTCTTTGCTTGTTAACCTGTGTCTTCATGCTACTACGTGTGTCTTTAAGCGTCTTTGCTTGTTAACTTGTGTCTTCATGCTACTACGTGTGTCTTTAAGCGTCTTTGCTTGTTAACTTGTGTCTTCATGCTACTACGTGTGTCTTTAAGCGTCTTTGCTTGTTAACTTGTGTCTTCATGCTACAACGTGTGTCTTTATGCTACTACGTGTGTCTTCATGCTACTACGTGTGTCTTAAGTGTCGTTTGTTTGTCAACTTGTGCCTTCATTCTTTATTCAAGATGCATTGTGCCTCTTCACGAATCTTCCAGTGCCTTCAGGTTTTGCTTGTAAACAGAGTTTTAAAATGCCCATTACCAGTTTCTACGTGTGTTCACACATACGCAAGTTCTTACATCGATATATTCCTGTGTTTTAGATGGCTTTAAATTTACATGTATTCTGATGAACGTTTTCACATGCTAAGTCAAGTCCAAAAAAACAACAAAAAAACAACACGTTTCAAGTCGCTATTTATTTGGGCTAGTTGCTAGACTACTTGAGTGCATCGCAGCTGTACAGGTTTGTTTGTAACCATCTCTCTCTCTCTCTCTCTCTCTCTCTCTCTCTCTCTCTCTCTCTCTCATTCTCGCTCACGTCATTCAAAGAACTGAAATATGTATGGCGTCTGTTTTGAAATGGCGTCAGAGGGAACATCAAAACGTCCTTGCAATATTGTTTGTTTCGTTTATTTTTCCTTCAATCGACTGTGATAGTTTTTAATTATATACTTTTAGACAACAACAAAATAATGTTACCAAAATAAAAAAATAATAAAAAAATAATAATAATAAAAATACAATAAAACAACGTAAAATGTTTCGAAAGAAATCTCTTATAGCAAAAGTAGTGTTACTTATTTATTGTTCTTTTTTTATGACGAATTATTTTGTTTACTTTTCTTGAATTAATTCGACCTTTCACATTCAAGGTTAAAGGTTAAAGGCGAAAAGTGTAATTACGCGTATGTTTCCAGATTGTCTAGGTTTCGCCATTGTCTCGAAAACAAAAATGCTTAATTCACAATACCGCGGTATTCGCTGTCGTCTCCTATCTCATATTTTTTTCACGCTCTGACAGAAAACAAAATTTTTGGGCTATTTCCGCTAATTTTTGTCGGCTAAAATGTCCAGAGATTCATTCATATTCGTGTAAAAAAAAACAACAAAAAAACTAATCGGTTGCCAACTTTGCGTATTTATAATCAGTTAAACACATTATTGTTTTAAAGTTTTGTTTTCTGTTCAGATCTTGCGCTGGATTGTGTCAAAATTGAATTACAAATCAAAGAACGATAAACTACGTGACACTACGTCTCCTGCCTTTTGTTTTTTTTTTACTTTGTCAGCCCTTGCGGAACCTTTAAACTCTAATAATACGGAGCACTTGCGAAAGGGGAGGTGATGCATTCAAGGGGAAGTCACCATGAACAATAA
Source organism: Anisus vortex (assembly GCA_949126835.1). Taxonomy (NCBI): domain Eukaryota; kingdom Metazoa; phylum Mollusca; class Gastropoda; family Planorbidae; genus Anisus; species Anisus vortex. Next base: position 14,474,932 of record OX421498.1, on the reverse strand, counting down.
TATGGTCAATTACTGTCAATACAAAATTGTTACATTTTACCTTGACATACGGAAGGATAGAGAATAGTATAAAGAATCAAAGGTGGGAGGGTGAGTTGAGGGTGAAGTGCAGTTCCAGGAAAACCTGGTTGAGATAGATAGGTAGATAGAGAGAGAGAGATACAGACAGACAGACAGAAAGAAAAAAAGAAAAAAAAACTAGGGCACCCCATAATTTTCATTTAAAAAACATGATTATAGTGAACTAATTATTTATTTAGATAACATTTATTTATGCTAATCAATATTAATAATGTGTTCATGCTATATAATGTCGAACCTACATTTTGTAAAATTATTATACCGAATTCATGTATACTTAGTCCAGCCTTACCGTTTACGATTAGAAAACAATAATGAACGATAAAATATAGTTTTCAGCTAAGATGTTTAAAAATTATCCTAAGACTTCACAATTTTAATGGGTTGTATTTAGGAATTGTTATTACAGAAAAAACTTTCAGGGGATTGGAACCCAGGTCACACGCATGATTGGAACATATACTAACTACTATGTTAACTAACATACTACTAACTAACAACTAACTTCTAACCCTATGTTTCGCAAAGAAACACTTCGTTCTGCCGACTCCTCGCTTCTGGAAGTGCCCCGTTTCTCTCTGTCGACCGTTGGCCTTAGAGTCTTCTCAATACCCGGTCCGAAGATGTGGAATCTACTTCCAATTTAACTCAGGCGAACAAGCCCTATTGTTACTTTAAAAAATAACTTAAAAACTCAATATTTCAATATTTATCTTAGTTAACTTGCTTTAGAGTTCTACTGTCTTACCTATATGTTATGTCGGTTATTTTGTTTTAGTTTGATTTGTTCTATGTTTGTAAAGTTTTTTTAATTGTCATTTACTTTTGCATCTCTTGGCCTATAGATTGTATCCGAGTTCTTAGTTTGTTATGTTAAACGCGCTCTAAGCTTGCATCATGTTTGTTGGCAGCGCTATACAAATGTCATTATTATTATTATTATTATTATTACTATACCAATGAGAAGGTATCTGGGATTTTTTTAAATTGCAAAAGTTAGATATAAGACAATAAGGTCACGTGGCCTTATATTAACCAAATGGCATGGAAATCATAATATATTTAATTTATCTAATTTAATATAGGCAAGCCCTAGTCACATTAGAAAAATATAATGAAATGTAAAATATTTTTTTTAGCTTTTACACTCTATGAATAAAATCTCAATATAAGATCAATAACGAAGTATCAAAATACAACATACAACAAAGTATCGAAACACAACATACGATCAATATCTCATATAACATTAACGATATTCAGCATTCACGAAATTTCAACATTATAAAAATCCACCATACGCCCAATTACAACATTTACAAAGGCCAACATAGAACAAATAACAACATTACTACAAACTCAACAAACGCCCAATCTTTCAGTGTTATCGATATAACGAACACTAATATCAGATAGTGTTATCGATATAACGAACACTAATATCAGATAGTGTTATCGATATAACGAACACTAATATCAGATAGTGTTATCGATATAACGAACACTAATATCAGATAGTGTTATCGATATAACGAACACTAATATCAGATAGTGTTATCGATATAACGAACACTAATATCAGATAGTGTTATCGATATAACGAACTATAATATCAAATAGGTTACCAGACTGAAACTGTTATCTGGTTCAAACTACCTTGAACTTATCTCTTGACAGATCTGAACCCTTCAAACATTTCTAAACACACTATGTTTTTCTATGATGGGTGAGTTTTGATTGACATGGCCCCTTTGCGCGAGCGGGTCTAAAATCAGCTCAGAAACTCCAGTAGACTCCGCTTGAGTTTGGTAACAGTGCTGGGAAATTATGGGTAGAAATAGTTGATGTAACGGGTATCGTCGAAGGGGAGTTAAGACAGTACTCAGTTCAATTCCTTTGTTCTGGTTACTTTCCCTACTTCTGTACCCATGGGCTGGTGAAGTGTGTAAACCGCCAACACGTTCACATTAAGAGCACACCGGCGGGGGGTAACAGTTTCGGACTCGCTGCACCGCCGAGAGGCTCCAAACCTCGGTGGTGGGGGAGGAAGCAATGAGCGCAACAGTAACTTCTCACACCCCGCCCTTGTAGTGCCTGGACGTCCCAGACCTACAGATTTGTGCTACCGGGTAACAGTGCAGGTTTACGAGCAAGCCACCTCGATAAATGATCGATAATGATCGGGAGAGAAGGGGGGGGATAATTCCGTAGGTGGCGAGAAACTGAGTAGTGCGCAGTGACTGCGGAAATCGTTCACTATGTTACGCGCCCCATCGGCGTACCGTGGGGTGACTAGTTTCGGACAGGATCTTGGTGTGCCTCCATTGATTCACCAATGTACATAGTTACGCTCTGAACGCTTTAATGAGATATCATGCATCGGTATATAGGTCACTGTATTTTGAATACTTAAAATTTGTGTCGAAATCCATAAATCCATAATAAATCCATAAATCCATAAATCCATAAATCCATAAATCCATAAATCCATAAATCCATAAATCCATAAATCCATAAATCCATAAATCCATAAATCCATAAATCCATAAATCCATAAATCCATAAATCCATAAATCCATTACTTTACATTCAGAGCTAGTATAGTGTGTTAGTGGATCAGAAAGTCCAAGTATAAACAAAATAACAGCGTCACAAATGATCAAAGAAAAAAAAAATAGTTTTGGGATCCGGTCTCTGTTATTCCACGCCTCGGATAGATGGCTGCACTGTTTTGAAAATGGGCTGCCATTACAGTGGGCCCGTATTTTTATGTTTGCCGAGTCTGGAGTCTGGTGCCTACACTTTCTTCCAGATGGGATATATAACAGGACCGCATTAGTAGCCTACTTAATAAATTAATACTGCAAACTTTGCGCCCGCTCACCCCCCCCCCTTTTTCGACCTTCCAATATTTGATACGATACCGAGAAAATGTGTCCATTTTCTTGCTGAGACCAGGGTAGCGCGCGCAGCAAAAAACATCGTGACGTCAGTCGCTAAAAAAAAAAATCCGCTTGAACTGCATGGCCATTGTAACTAGAACACTTTGGTTTATCAACCATATAAACGTATGAACTATAAATTATTTGTCCTTGAACTATTTTTTAGATTGTCAGCAATGTTCATGCGCACCGTGGAATGCTGGTAGAAATAGCGATAAATATTCCACTATAAAACAAAGACCGATAAAAACCCAGCACAACATTAAATCAACATGACGTAGCCTCGCTTTCATCATACACAGGAAACGTCCCATCAAACTGGAGAACTACGTCATTAATTGCTTCTTCAGTTAGTCAAGAATGCGCACGGAGATCCATAAACTTTGGTTGTACATCCTCTCTTTTTTCTCTCTCTCTCAGTTGCTCTCTTACCCTCTTTCTCTCTTCAGCTCTCTCTTTCTCTATCTGTTCCTCTCTTACTCTCTCTTTCTCTCTCTGTTCCTCTCGCTCTCCCCTGCTCTATTTCTTCTATCTTAAAAAGCGCTCTCTCTCTCTCTCTCTCTCTCTCTCTCTCTCTCTCAAGCTCTGCCTTCCTCTCCCTTTCTATTTCTCCATCTCTCTATCTAGGCCTTTTCTCACTTTCCCTCATTTTCTCTTTCTATTTATCTCTCTCTCTCATTCCCCGCTATCTCCCATCTCCCCGCCCCTTTTTTCTTTCTCTATTTCCTTCTCTCTCTTTTCCTCTCACTCGCTCTTTCTTTCACTCCTACGTTTTCACATTTATCCCCGCTCTCTACTCTCTCGATCCAACCTTCACACACTTCTCTATCTCCCTCTATATTTCTTCCTCTCTCGCCTCTCTTTCTCTTCCTCGGTCTTTCTCCGTAATCCCATCCTATTTCTATCTATTTCTCTCTAACTCCCCTTTTCTCTTTTCTTCTCTCTATACCGCCCCTCACACTTGCTCTATCACCATTTGTTTTCTCTTTCTCTCTCTTCGTTAAACCACATGTCTCATTTAATTAATAATAATATAGGCTACACACACACACACACACACATATATATATATATATATATATATATATATATATATATATATATATATATAGAGAGAGAGAGAGAGAGAGAGAGAGAGAGAGAGAGCGAGAAGAAAGACAGCCATGATTAATGCAGTTTTTTTGTTCTATCCGCCCAAGTCCTATAACTCACCATCATTTTTTGTTTGTTCATCTACTGTCGACGTCAGGTGAAAGATTTACATGGTCTGTGTAAATGAGTAAAATTTAAAGATATTTCTTCTTTGTAACTCTCTCAGAACTGACATTGAACAAAAGATCACATTGCCCCAGGTACAGTTTCTCTGAGCATTGAAAGACTTTGAACACTTCCTGTGGCGTAACGTTTAGCCTAGTTTACGACCAAATATGTGGGGGGAAGTGGGTGGGAGTGTGCGAAGGAGCCTTGCCAAATGAGAATGTCCATAAGTAGTTTTAATTGTTTCCCTAAGGATTCATTTAGAACCCAACAGCCGGCGTTGGCATCTGTACAAGCTCACCTCTGTTCAAAGCGGAACTTGGAGTGTTGAAAGTGTCAAACAGCAACAACAAAAAAGAAACATTTTTTTTTAAACCCGGCAACACCCCCAGATTAAGGCTTACGCTAAGATACCACTTTTTGGTGGAAAGAGGTTAATGTGAGGTAGCTAATAAGTCTTTTACAAATGCTTTAAGTAGAGCACTTAGTGGAACTAATTTTCAAACAGACTTAGCATGTGTGTGTGTTTCCAGTAACAGCTTTCATTGAATTCTAAACAGTAAACTGTTTTCTTTTGCCAAAGAAAGAAACCCCCATAACATCTTTGCATGTTGGAATTTAACCACAGCGAAAAAAAAATAACCATTAAAAAACCAAGATAACAAGAAAATATACTTAAACAGCACGCTGGACGAAAGTTGGGTTATTTTAGGGTGATGGGGATGGAGGGAAATGTGTTTATTTGAGCTCAAAAGTAAAATATGGAAACGCTGGTCTAAATTAAAATACTTCCTCCTGTGTGATAATCCTGAACGGATTATATACTAATGCACCTTAAATCTTTTTTCCTGTGGCCAGACAACATCATGTGGAAAGTTCCAGCAGCAAATCAAAGATAATTTGTCTAACTTGAGGGGAAACATATTTTAAAGTGCACGCACAGTAACGAGATTTATTTTATTTTTTAGTCAGTAAAATATTTTTGAAAAGTCCATAAAAAAACCAACAACGAAACATAACGAAAAACATAACGAATTATAAGATCTGTCATGTTTTTTTGTTTTTTTCTTGGCTCATTTCATGAAATGCCTAGAAGTTTATGTTTTGTTTTCCACGAAGAGAATAGTATTTTCCTCTTGTTTACAGGGAAAACAATGTTCAACTTTTCTCTCTCTACTCTTCCTCATAGAAGTAGTGGGTTCAAATCCTTAAATTAAAAAAAAAAAATCCGAAACTTTTACTGGGGGTCTGAATTTTTTTTGCCTGAGTCTGGTACAAGGGGCACAGCGGCGCGTTCGACTGGCGATCCGAAGGTTCTGGGTTCAAATCCTGGTGCGGGCTAGGATTCCTTTCCCGGGACTTGAGGGTGTCCCTGAGTCTACCCAGCTCTGATGGGTACCTGACACTAGTTGGGGTCAAGTAAAGGCAACTGAGCATTGTGCGGCCATACTTTCCCTAGTATGCCGTGGCCGCAGAAACTGATGAACGCTGCATATGATCAGTTTGGTCCGGAGGGTACTTTACCTTTTCTTTAACTGGTACATTAACGTTGCGTTTCTTTTGGTACATTTTGCCTATAGAGAAGTATTCAAAGCCATAGAACGACAGTGTATGACTATAAGTGGTTAGCATTTTATATTGATATTCCGGATGACATGGTGGTTTAGTAGGCAGCGCTTTAGATGGCCTTTCAGAGTTAATGGCTTCGCATCTTACCCCCCCCCCCCATATTTTTCCCCCGTTGTCAATGAGTCTTTACCTGGCTTGGATTGATACTTGAAACCAGTAGGGTAGCATAAATTGCGTCTGCTGACTGTGCTGTTTACACAACAAATTACAAATTACATATTTAGGCTATGTAGCGATATTCATAACAAAGTCTTCGAATGCGTTTTACATTTACCATATGTTATTAAAACAAATTTAAAAAGTGTGTTTTTAATTGTGTGTTTAAAATTGCAATATTATCGGCTTGTTTAATTGTGTTCGGAATTTAATTCCACCACAGAGGTGCTACGACGCTGTAGGAGTGAGCTGCAAATGTTTTTCTTTTTACGTTTGGTACCTTAAGCATGCCGTGGCCCAAGCAAAACAAAAAGTGGATTTTTGCCAAAACTTGTCTAAAATGATTTTTTTTTAATAATCATAGTTATATTATTGAAGTGTGTCATTTCCAAGTCAAATGTGACTATAACTCTAAATAAATGATACGAAAATCCTGCTATACATATGAGTAGATGAACCGAATCAAAACAATTTATAGGATTTCATAATAATAACTTGCTCAGAACCGAATCAAAACAATTTATAGGATTTTATAAGAATAACTTGCTCAGAACCGAATCAAAACAATTTATAAGATTTCATAAGAATAACTTGCTCAGAACCGAATCAAAACAATTTATAAGATTTCATAAGAATAACTTGCTCAGAACCGAATCAAAACAATTTATAAGATTTCATAAGAATAACTTGCTCAGAACCGAATAAAAACAATTTATAAGATTTCATAAGAATAACTTGCTCAGAACCGAATCAAACCAATTCATAAGATTTCATAAGAATAACTTGCTCAGAACCGAATAAAAACAATTTATAAGATTTCATAAGAATAACTTGCTCAGAACCGAATAAAAACAATTTATAAGATTTCATAAGAATAACTTGCTCAGAACCGAATCAAACCAATTCATAAGATTTCATAAGAATAACTTGCTCAGAATTTATTATCTTTGCAGTCACAAAAACGATTCATCCAATAGACCAGGGGTCGGCAACCTTTTGCTAACAGTGTGCCATACTAAGATTTCTAAATCATTCAGTGTGCCAACAGCCTGAAAGTAAGCCTGCTCTACTATGTATTTTTTTTATAAGACAATTTTGTTAGCGCCGTACCAAGCAAGACCAATACCAAAATCAAGGGACCTTGATAGAGAAAATCTTTAAAGCGTTTTATATTTAATTAAGAATAAAGGTGTTTGTGATATTCATCTTGTTTTTTTTTTTTTTTGCATTGGTCTATAGTCTATAGCAGAAATATTATAAAATTTGTTGTACAAATTTTACAACTGAGATTTCCTTTTATATTTTCAGATATTACATAAAATATTTGAAGCCTTGGCATTGAATACATTATTGAAATTGATAAGTAGTAATTCCACAAACTGGGTAGTTAATGTAATGTTTAAATGTGTAAATATCAATTATTTAGTCATATAATATTTAAATAATTTTAACTAAAAAAGGTAGTTTAATAATTTTAAAGTTATTTATTCCAGTACATTTTTTTTATAAAGACAAAATTAGAAACATATTATTAACGCTAAGAAACGGATTAATTATCTCCCTTTAAATTAAATTTCCGAAATTAATTTTGATTTTAGTGGAGTTATGTTTTGTAATATAACTATATTACTTTTTAGTTCTTTTTTAAAATAAAAATCTTGCATTTTAGTATTCATTTCAAGATGTAATTAAAGGTATGACATTAATTTAAGTTAAACAGTGGTAAATAAACATTTCCTGCCTAAATTGTTTGTCCATTTAAGAAGTTTATTTTTTAATTACAACACTTTCTTAAAATAATGCTAGTATACTAATGTAAAGTATCCCGTCGGACCAAATTGATCCATAGGGCCGGTAAAGCAGCATTCACCAGTTTTTTGTGGCACGGCACACTAGGTGATTGTTTCGCCATCACAAAGACCAGCTAAACTATTCCAAATAAAAGTACCAATTAGAGCTCGGTAGACTCATGGACACCGCCATACCCGGGAACCAATCCAAGCCTCAACCAGGATTCTAACCCAGGCTCTTAGGTAGGCCAGCCTAACGCACTGCCGCTCGACCACCATGTTACATAATGCTAGTTTAAAATACTCGCATACATTAAATGAAATAATAAAACAAACAAATTTGTTTAAGAAATACTTATATTTATATTTAATTCAAGAAGACGAGCATAAAAACTGGTTTGAATGTAATTAGTCTGTATCAATTAATGAGCGCCTTGTTTTGAATGCTCTTCGCTTATTGTTCAATGTCAGGTACATGGTTCACGCAGGTACATATTTAGTTACTTCTGAGTAGTCAAATGTAAGTGACCTCTTTGTAAGCTTAAAACAGCTTCCATGTGCAATAAAATCTGTTCACAAATGTAAGTTGAACCAAACGTTGAAAACAATGTGAATACCTAGCAGTTGAGAATAGCAGGTAACTTTCCTAAGCAGCTTCCTTTCAGACATTTCCGGTAATGAGGATATTTTGATACCATTTTTTTAATGTTTAAAATTTTATTTGGTGTATTTCAAAATTGCAAATATCCCTCCATTAAAAACAGATCCAGGTCTAAGTAGGTTGTGAAATGATAAAGCCAGTCAGGCTTCATAATGCATGAAAAGACGAGTACATGAATTTAGAGTCTTGACATTGTTTAGAAAACTTTGCGTTGAGTACATCTGAAAACTTTGCGTTGAGTGCATCTGAAAACTTTGCGTTGAATACATCTGAAAACTTTGCGTTGAGTACATCTGAAAACTTTGCGTTGAGTACATCTCAAAACTTTGCGTTGAGTACATCTCAAAACTTTGCGTTGAGTACAAATGAAAACTTTGCGTTGAGTACATCTGAAAACTTTGCGTTGAGTACATCTGAAAACTTTGCGTTGAGTACAAATGAAAACTTTGCGTTGAGTACATCTGAAAACTTTGCGTTAAGTACATGTGAAAAATCCCATCTATCTGTATTAATATGTCTGAAATTAGGAAAATAGTTAGGCTACATGTTTTCAAATTGATTTAATTACGTCATGATATATCCTGTGGTATAAACCCTTTCTTGTGAATGCAAGTTCAACTCACTGAAATGTGTCGCTTTGTCATTGAGAAACATCGACTTCAACAGTCAGTACTCCTAATTCAATATAGGAAAATGTTGTGTTTTTTTAAAATCAAGAAACACCTTAATTGCTTCCAGACAAGAAACGAATCTATCCAAGACTTAACCTGGTCTTAGCCAACGAACACAACATCAGATCTCTATATTCAGTATCACTTTCTTGTACAAGAGACTTGAATTGCCTGTAAATCAGTAAAGGAATACAATCGTTTTTCTTTACGAAATATTTAATCACAGATCGCAAGAACAATGATGAAATATTTACGCACACACACTTTCCTGAATTTTAACAGTCAACATACTTTGTGATTTTCATGAAGTGTATCACGCAGAAAAAATTAATTATGCTGACATACCGGTACGTTGTTGACTTGCATTAAAAATCTCTTTCTTGGGGAGATGCTATTGAAAATCGCTCTGCGTGCCAAGTTTGGCGCGCGTGCCTTAAGTTGCCGACACGTGCAATAGACTACGTACCTCACTAATCAATAAGGGAATCTAGGAAACCATTAACCATCACATTCACATCAATGAGAGTTCATCACTTATAATTCTTGCAGACTATATATTAGGTTTATTGTATCCAGGTTAGGATCAAGACCGTTTGAGGCCCTAAGCATTATTTAAGTTTTGCAGTTTTGCATGGAGCCATTGACCAACTCGAGTTCCTGCTAGGATACATTTCTGCGGTGTCCCCTTCTTCTTCGAGCTCTAATCAAGGGCTTATTTTGTTCAATGGTTGATCCATCACTGATTATTTCACACATTGAGTGACAGGGAAATTAAACGAAATTTAAACAAGGAAATCTATAGCATAGCTTCAACACTACTCTAATACGACTTAATTCTTATAAAGTATGTATATATATACAGGATGTGTCGGTCAATGTTGATAAACAATTCCTCGTTCGATCGTCATTTAGTTTTTAAAAAAAATATTTTTAACTGAGAAAATAATAATTTCTGGTTAGCGAAATGAAATTGAAAAAAATAAAATACAAAGAATTGTTTGTTTATATTTACATTATGTGATCAAGATAGAGTAGAGAGAGAGAGAGAGAGAGGAAATGAGAGAGAGAGAGAGAGAGCAAATACCAGAGAAAGATTAAAGAAAGAGTGAGCTATTGAGAAAAATAGTAAGAGAGTACAAGAGACCTTAGGATAGAGAGATAGTGAGAGTGATAATAGGTTAAAATAGACAAAATAAAGTGATTGGAGGAAGAGATTTATACATATATATATATACAGAGAGAGAGAGTCAAATAGAAACTGTGAGAGGTATAGAGACAGCGAAAGAGAGAAAGGGATAGAGAGAGAGAGAGAGAGAGAGAGAGAGAGAGAGAGAAAGAATGAAAGAGAAAGAGTGTAAGTTTAACAAGTACTGGGAATTAGAGATGAGTTATCTCACTGCACGACTACCGCAAAATGTACTGGCTGGCATGACTATTGGATGTTGTAACCAGCATGGAAACGTTCCTGATGTCATGTATGACATTAAAGATGACAGGTAATTAGGAGAGAGTGAAAGGGGTAGCCCTTTGTGGTTGTGGTTGCGTGTGGTTGTGTGTGGTTGTGTGTGGGTGTGGATGAAGTGAGAGACGGTCTACGTAGAAAGGGATTTGGGTGTATAAAAAAGTGACGGTAGTCTAACAATAGTCTGTTTCGGATTAGACAGACTTTTGTTGTAGGTGGTCTGAGTGTGGAATAGATCAAGTCTCTGTTTTAGAAGCTGAGATCTTTGAAGAATGCGCAGTGGGATAGATAATGATATGCCGGGGCGCCGTTCAGAAAGGGGGTCGGGTTCGTCAGTTCCTCGTTGGAAAAAAAATGTGCAGTCTTTTAAAATCTTTGTTTGGTAATATCGGTTTGACTTTCGGTTTCGATTGAAGAAGTGGTTAAACCTTCGGTTTCGGTATTTTTCCAGCCGAAAGTCAATTTTCAACTTTCGGTATAGTTTCGTTTTCGGCCGAAACCAAAAATTAGGTATTGAAGTAAATTATTAATTCCAACCAACAAACCGAAATCCGGAATTCCCGTTTTCTTTTAACATCCCTTGCCAGATAGCTCTTATGCATACAAGGCATGTGTTATGGGTGAAAGGTGGGAAGGAATGTGCTTGATCATTGAGTTGAAACCACAATCCTCTCTTATGTCTTGACCAATGAAACTGATGAGCGTTGGCTCATTCTGCACTCAAGACCCTCATTGTTTGTGTTTAACTTTCATCATATCTGAATCGTTTTATCATTTCTATCAATTGATTTAATAATAATCTATTTTTAGTTTATAAATCGTCATTCAGTTATCATGTATGAATCATCATTAAAACAAATTGTGTTTTTTTATTTCAATGACACGGGTCAAAGGTCACAGCAAACAATGGCGTCGATAATTTCAATATGGTGAATTCCGTTTTTTCTTGTTGCTGCTCTCTAAATATTGGTTTGGTTATATTTCTCTGGGGCCCACCAGGTCTGGTGTGGGATAATGAGGAAATTGGGAGATTGGGGTAGTACACTGCAGGTGCCTACCTACGGCACGGGTGCCAGACTCGGCACGCAGAGAGATTTTCAATGGCACGTGTAAGACTCACAAAATGATAAATCAAGTCTCTTCTACAAAAAAAATATAGGATGACTTTAAGGCTGTTGGCACGCTGTATGAATTAGAAATCCTACTTCGGCACAATGTTATAAAAAGGTTGCCGAACCCTGAGTATACTGGATAGATAAGGGCTCTATAGCTGTTTGGGGATTTTATTTGGAAAGAAAGGATTTTATAATATAACGCATTTAATTTGAATCTTATAAGATTACAGATTAGATAGAAGATCATTACGTCCTGAGCTCAAAAGTCCTACAGGGTGGTAGGAATTGGTCGCGACAGGGCCAGATCGAGCAAATTAAATGCATGTGTACCAATTTTCCTGATTTCAGAGTACTTTCTACTTCAGTGTTCCATTTTGCTTTCTTTGGCTGTGTCAGACCAAAGACTATAATGAGATAGACCATTTACTCTATTTTGAGAGCTTAACACTTGTTTTTTCCGTGCGCAGCCAATAACACTGTCTTTAATGACCCCTAAACTGCACTAAAGACTTCCGCTGTATACAACGTTCGATTTTAATCGTAATTTTTCCATTGAGAAAATTATAGCGAATTACTGAACCGGAAGTCTAAAGGACCTAGTGCGATCGAAAATTCCGAAACTAAGTGTTTCAAATAGCAGAAATATCAAAACAAGCGGTCCATCTTATTATAGACTTTGGTCAGACTGGCAGTCCTGTTTCTCTACCAGACAACCATCTCAAAGTAATTTCAGAAAATGTTTAGATATGCAACTCTATTGTAAGTAAAGTACCCTTCGGACCAAACTGATCATAGGGCTGGTGAAGCAATGACCACCAGTTTCTGTGGCCACGGCATACGAGGGGATGTGTGGCCAGCACAATGCCCAGCCGCCTTTACTTTACCCCAACTAGTGTCAGCGCTGGGTAGACTCAGGGGCACCCTTAAGGCCCCGGGAGAAAAGTCCTAGCTCTATTGGTAGTAGGTTTTTATTAACCTTAGCCCTAAAACCATTTATAACGTTTTTAATTTATGTAATCAAGTCAATTTTCCATTTATTTGGATCAATAAAGCAATCTTATCTTATCTTATCTTAATTCCACGTTTATTATTTTCTTTTTAGGCTTCTATCTTATTTTATTTACAAAACAAAAAAGTAGGCCAATCGGTACCGTATTAATGAAGTGTTTATGCTATATTATTATATACCTAAAAATTAAAATTAAATTTTTGTTGAGTGGTTTTATATACGTTTTATGGGGGCGTGGTGACCGAGTGGCAGCGTGTTCGACTGGCGTACCGAAGGTCCTGTGTTCGATTCCTGGCGAAGGCTATAATTTGTTTCCCGGGCCTGGAGGGTGTCCCTGAGTCTACCCAGCTCTGATGGGTACCTGACTTTTGTTGGGGTAAAGTAAAGACGGCTGTGCATTGTGCTGGCCACACAATCATCTAGTATATCGTGGCCACAGAAACTAGTGAACGCTGCTTCACCAGCCCTATAATCAGTTTTGTCCTCAGTAGGGTTGTTAAGCGAAAACCGGAATACCGGATTCGGGTTTTGAAACCGAAAACTGGTTTTCATATTCAAAACCGGATTTCGGTTTGTTTGTTGGAAGGTAATCATTACTTCAAGTAGCACACCCTTTTTTTTTTGTTGGTTCTGATGGAAATATTTTTAATAAATAATGTTGGATTCCCACAAATCAATTCTTGACATACCTTGCTAACACTAATTAGTCTTAGATATTGTGTTTCTTTTTTTTCCAAATACCATCTTTGGCTTGCGATAAAAACAACATCAAACCAATTGTTAAGTTACAGTTACAATTAACATGAATCTTTTTACTTTTCAGCTCATCTTTTAGATGTGCGCTCTTTTTTTATGTAAACAATGAAGAGACGCAAACTAGTCTTTCCCTGTGACCCTGAACAATTCGGCTAGACACTGCGTCTGTGCTTTATTATTAACGGTACTATTAAATACACATTCTTTTGATTGGTGCTTCGCGAAACCCTTTTAATGCCCTGAAAACACTAATTTAGTTTGTACTATTTTTCAAATATACCTACAAAACTACGCACATTTGGCTTTTCAGGCCTGTGAATTGTGACATTGCACGAAGGGGGGGGGGGCGGGGTGTGGGGGAGGGGGCGGGGGTGAACCGAAATCCAGCATTTTTAGAACCGAAAACCGGTTATAAATAAAACGGTTTTAACAACCCCGTCCTTAGGGTACTTTACTTACTTATACATCCACTCCAAACATCTACAGATAATAGCGATGTTAGAATTAACCCAAACATCCACTCCATATTTCTACAGATAATAGCTATGTTAGAATTAACCCAAACATCCACTCCATATTTCTACAGATAATAGCTATGTTAGAATTAACCCAAACATCCACTCCATATTTCTACAGATAATAGCGATGTTAGAATTAACCCAAACATCCACTCCATATTTCTACAGATAATAGCGATGTTAGAATTAACCCAAACATCCACTCCATATTTCTACAGATAATAGCTATGTTAGAATTAACCCAAACATCCACTCCATATTTCTACAGATAATAGCGATGTTAGAATTAACCCAAACATCCACTCCATATTTCTACAGATAATAGCGATGTTAGAATTAACCCAAACATCCACTCCATATTTCTACAGATAATAGCGATGTTAGAATTAACCCAAACATCCACTCCATATTTCTACAGATAATAGCTATGTTAGAATTAACCCAAACATCCACTCCATATTTCTACAGATAATAGCGATGTTAGAATTAACCCAAACATCCACTCCATATTTCTACAGATAATAGCGATGTTAGAATTAACCCAAACATCCACTCCATATTCCTACAGAGGACACTACATCATCCATACCATATATTCCTGTTTGTATCTGTTAACTCCTAGACTAATGAGAGACAGTTGCCGAATTATTGGCCAGTGGACAAACCTGGTTGTCTGGGCCAAATATATGTCGCACTCTAGCCGTTGATGAACGATATATCTTGTTGTTATTTGTTGTTGTCGTGGTTGTTGTTTTTTTTGGCACGCCTACAACAGGCATTTAGAAATTACTATTTACATTTGTTAATGTCAATCCGGTAAATCTAACACACACGCACACACACGCACCGACAATGTGGGTTGACATCCTGGCATTTTTCCTAGTCCTCCAAAGCGTTTCAGACAATCGTCACGTGATTCGACGGCCTCACGCGACTCTATAAATATTCAGCGATATGCCACTCACGGTTGCGAGAGTTTTTAGTGCACGGTGAATGAGGTGCGCATAATCCCAAATAATATAGGTTGCAGGGGGGAACTCATTAAATGGCTGCACCTTTCTGCTCATCCCGTGATAGCCCAGAGGGTCAGTAAGTGGCCGTGCCTTCTAAAAGGTCAGTCAACACTTTCTATCACTTTTATTTTGTTCCACGTTTCCCGAAAAAAAACATTCGGGGATTCCCGAAAAGCGTAAGTAAAAGTTACAGGGAATTCCCATAAGTAAAGCTCTATGCAAGACCGACGTCAGCTTTCTGTCTGTATCAATATTAATAAGCGGCGATAAGCACCAAAGCATGAATAGCCATTAACTATAGGAAGCTCCCCAGGAAGGAGCCGTTTACAATGACCAGCGCGTGGCTTAATTGATCATCGAGCATGTGGATACATAAAGGACAATCTCTCCTCCCCTCCCCCGATTGTTTGAAGGATGACTGAAATTCATAGACTCGGCGACAGCCTCGAGTAAAAAATCTTCCCCAGGTCGCATGACTAAACTTGCAAAGAGGGGACGACTCGTTAATGGAAGCTGAGCACTAAAGCATAACACCAATAGATCGTATAATATATATATTTCAGCGTCTACCAGTCCCAACTCTAATATTTCCCAAAACTCTTTTTGGGCTTGTCTTTCTGACACAATGAAGAAAAGGTGCAATGTTATGTAATTTGTGATATGAATATGCGGTTAAGTTGAGCATTTAGCAAGCTGATAGTAATGAAATGCTTGCTATATTTCTAGCATCATAGTTATGCGCCCGGATGAAAAAAACAAACAACGAAAATATATTCTTAACCCTTACAGTCCCGGGCGCGTATATAGCGGAACTGAAGGCAGCATAGATAGCAGTAGGTCGGTACGGGAAGGGTTAAGAAGGAAACATTTTGTAAGATAGCATCAAATGTGTCGTCACATATTACAGAACAGAGCGATACAAAAATAAAAGGCATATCGGTGTCTGAACGAGCGGTGGTGATCAAATGGAGGAAGGGGGGTTCGTCCTGATATAGGGGGAAGAGAGACGCGATTGTTTGAATAAATAATTGCGACATTTGACTTTATGGACGTTGTTTGCCCGGAACTACAGATATAGATATATAGTCAGGTGACATTAACGATCCTCGGGGGCCTTGTGTTTTTAGTTTTATTTTACATAGGCAATATTTAACGGAACTTTGATGTGCATACAAGCACTTGTGCTATAAATATATTCTATAAAGCGCATTTGTTATTGTTGTAAAAAATGTGTGTAGCAAACAATAAAATATGATTACTTGTTGTTAAATGAACATTACATGGACATTTGATATTTATTGCTTTTTTTGTACCTAGCCAGTTAATCAAGTATGTTTCGAGCCTGTTAGTTGCCATTAACGTCATGTTGACGTCATTTGGATGTTATCTGGACGTCACGGCTACATAACACTTAATGACCAAAAACATCAAAATGCATAAAAATATATGAGCAATTTGAAAAATTCAGCAAAAATATATTATTTATTATTAAAACACCTGCTGTGGTTGAAGGGTTTTAAACCACATATCCCTTCCGGCTTTTTCTTGTGATAAAATTGAAGAACTGGTTGCTAATTTTAAAGTTCAGCCAATGTTTTAGAGAAACACCACTTGCAGGTGTACTTTAGCTGTTCCGTTCCACTGAAAAGTGTGTTTTGATAAGGAAGGCTGGATGGGATAAGAGGGTCTGTTTCAGGTGTTCAAGGTGTATTTTTTTTGCTTTTTACATATAAAAAAAAAAGAAAAATGCTGACCATTGTATGTGTGTGTGTTTTGATAATGTTGTTTGAAGATAATTTGATAATGTTTTAACACACTATATTACGTTGGTGAAATGGATGTCCAAAGTGTTGCATTTGGGTTTATAATGTTGAGACTTTCGAGTCTTCATTTAGCTTGAATCTCGTGCTCATGGTCATGTACTTGGAATATGATTTGGTACTAACAGGTAAAATATGTACCTACAGCAAACGTAAGATTGAACCGTGATTGTTTTTTTATAATGGTTCAAGATATATACGTATATTTTCAAACCTAAACAAAATATCATTATAGATTGGCTATAAATTAAAGAGTATTTAAACAAAACAATAGAAATTAAGCATTTAGCGTATAAACATAACTTGATAACCAAAATTAAACCTAACAATACATGCCACATCGTTTCTCTATATAATATAAACAAGAAGATTTAGTTGTTTGTTATAAATAACATTTACATCTGGATTCATTCATTATGTTGTTGAAATAGATATTCCACTTTAAGTATGTTCTATATTCTGCATGATCTATGTTATGTGTGCTTTATATTTTAGAGGATCTTTGTTCAGAATGATCTCTATTGTGTATCTTCTATATCATATTCAAATGAACTAAACTTCGGTGAATATCTGATGCGTGCAGATGACCCATAGATACTACAAATAAAACATGCAAATAGAGAGACAGTGAAACATTAGGATGATACAATAGGAACCATGATACCAATGATACTATAGGAACCATAATACTAATGATACTTTATACATAATGAGACCAATGATACTATAGGAACCATAATACCAAGGATACTTTATGAACCATGATGCCAATGATACTATAGGAACCATAATACCAAGGATACTTTATACACCATGATACCAATGATACTATAGGAACCATAATACCAAGGATACTTTATGAACCATGATGCCAATGATACTATAGGAACCATAATACCAAGGATACTTTATACACCATGATACCAATGAAACTATAGGAACCATAATACCAAGGATACTTTATGAACCATGATGCCAATGATACTAAAAGAAGCATAATACCAAAGATACTTTATGAACTATGATGCCAATGATACTAAAAGTAGCATAATACCAAGGATACTTTATGAACCATGATACCAATGATACTGAAAGAAGCATAATACCAAGGATACTTTATGAACCATGATGCCAATGATAATAAAAGAAGCATAATATCAAGGATACTTTATGAACTATGATGCCAATGATACTATAGGAACCATAATACCAAGGATACTTTTTGAACCATGATACCAATGATACTATAGGAACCATAATACCAATGATACTATAGGTACTTTGATTACTATCACTATTAAAATACCCCCCCCCCCCGCTTTCATTTTTCGGTTTGCAAATTTTTTTTATTTCAAAACAACAACAACAAAGATTGACAAAAATGACCCCAAGTGGCATCCTTTAAAGCAGCGCTTCCCAAACTGTGGGTCGCGACCCCCATGGGGGTCGAATGACCATTTCACGGGGGTCGCCAAAGACCATCGGAAAACTTATTTTCTATGGTTTTAGGAACCGACACACACTGCTCATCTATCCGTTTCCAGGCGGGTCCACCATCATGCAGATACATCCACTTACGAGTAGCCTTTCCCGCGTAATGACATCAATACAGATGTAAATGACAGGGTTGGCGCCACAATATACGTTTGCGGACCAGTCACACGTGTGAAGAGTTGCTGCGTTTAAAAGCCTTTTCTCTGTTAAAAACAGCTAATGTATTAAAAGCAGTACAGCATTGGCGATGAAACGATATAGGGAACTTAATGTAGGTGATGTTCGGTCTAAACTTCAACGTTTGGTTCTGAATGAATTCCCAAAAGTAATCGAAGCTCACTGTATGATATATGGGCAAATATTAGCTACAAGAAGTAATTAAAAACGTCATATGTTGTGTCACATTTGAAAAAAAGAGTTCTTTAAACTGTCGACTGTTTTCGCAACTGTTGGATGCTCCCAACAATGCTCTGCTATTTACACTTTAAGTGAAATGATAGTCGAGAGAAATTTAAATGTGTTTTTTAGCTTCATTAACTCGTTTTTCAAATCAGAAAGCGCAGACCATTTTGAAGCCTAGAGCTAACTTAATTTGTTGTTCAGATTATCAATTTCCTCTCTCAATTTGCATAGTCAAATTATTCCATATAAAAATGAATTGTGACAAAATGGCAATTTAATTGTCCACCGTTATAACCTCCAATACTTCGCTATAAATTCTTTTCATCCAAATTAATCATCAGTGAGTGTACTTTTCCATTCTTACTTATCTTTGTATTATTATTTGTAAGACATATACTGAAGCGGAAGAAAATGTACATTAATTTAAACTAAAAGCTGTTCTTGATTAAAGTTGTTTAATATGACTATACGGCTGTGAATTCTAATAAGAACTCTTGTGACCGTTGCAAATGGTGGTCCACAGACCTGTTTACAAGATTTCTGAAAACTTATTTAATGCAAATAAATCATCTAGATATCAATAGTGCTGAAAAGGTGGTCTAGCACTAGCCCTTTTTTTTTCTCGCGGGCCCTGGTCTACTTTATCTACTTTCTTTGAAAATCAGTACATTGAAGCAGACAGAATGATTATGATAATTTCTTGAAAAGAACACTTGCACATGCTTGCAGAAGAAATTTTTTGGTACTTTCCCAATCGACCGGACACCACATATCTATGCACTTGGCAGAAGCCCATTCACATTCAAAGTTGAAGATGTTCTCGAGACAGCACAAACGAATTCATAAAACTTATTAACAACGATGCATTGAGAACTGATTTCTCTATAATGCCAGGCACAAAATTCTGGATCAAACTTTTGCAGTCATAAACTATTTTGACTGAGATTGTGTTGCGCCTTCTTCTTCTATTTCAACCAAAAAATCTTAGTAAAACAGGGCTTCCACCTTGTTGGTTATCAAATGTAAATACAGAAGTAAACTTGTTGTGGAAGATAATCTGCACAGTAGTGCTCTTACAAGGACTGCCCTGAGAATTTCTTATCCGAGGAGAAAGACGCAATCTCAGCCATAGCTCTGACGTTTGTGTTGTAATTAGAAATATAGGCTACATATATGTAATAAAAATTTTTGTTGTTGTCTTTTTTTGCTGTTGTGATTAATCACTAAGCCTATACTTAAATTATGTTCAATGTGTAACTAAATAAATACACCTTGTATATAATATATTTACATTACAATTCATAACAGTAGCAAATGGCAGTAATATAGTAGCGACGAGATAAATTTTTTTTTTTTTTGGGGGGGGGGGGTCGCCACAGCATTAGAAGCTGTATTAAGGGGTCGCGGCCTAAAAAAGTTTGGAAATCACTGCTTTAAAGAAAATGGGTGATCTGAACTGGTCATATTTAGCAAATAATTTATAATCATTTAAAACTTTTATCAAAATACTAACCATTGATAGACTTAGGATGCTAGGAACATTATTCTAATAGATTTTAAAATTATAAGATGCCGATAGTTTCAAAATTAGAACAGATTTTTAAATTAAATACACAAAAATGTCTTCTACAGAACATCAGAGACTGTGAAGGCAAGTTAAGTTAATTAGTTTGGGAATTACTTCGGAAACTTAGAAAGACAGAAAAAATGTCTTCAATTATAATGGTAATGTGTATATTCAGAATATCTTTTTCATCTTGTGGAAATTAAGTTGAAAAATAAATTAAATTATAATCACCCAAAAAGTACGTTCTAATTTATATAGAAAAACGGCCATGCACTGATGGCTGGTCACATAGTACTGATCTCTGAACCAAATGATCTATTGACATGTATTGATAACGAGACACACCGATCGGGTCTTTTGACCCGATGACATTCGATGGTAGCATGACACCTTGACTGGGTCTTTTTGAGGTAAAGACATGTACTCATAGTTTGACACATTTACCTGGTAATTTCACCCAATAGCATATACTAATAGCTAGACACCTACACTTAGTCTTTTGACATGATGGCATATACTAGAAACTTTTACCTGGTCTTTTGATATAATGGCATCTACTGATAGACCCCTTCACCTGGTCTTTGATCTTATGACATGCACTGACCGATTTTTATTTTAACAAATAAATGACATTCACTGATAGCTAGTTACCTCAACCTGGTTTTTTAAACCTACTGACATGCACTGATAGTTTTCTGATTTGTGTATCAACATTCTCTTTCTGAACTTATGTAAAAAAACAACAGTTCTAGTTTAAAGAGAACAGATTTCGGTAAAGAACACAAGGCATAGGATTACCGGAATACTCCTGTACAGTTAAATCTCAATTTGAAATTCAAGACCAACTTCCAAATTTCTGTATAGAAAGTACCATTGGGACCTTCTTCTTCCTATTCTTCTGCGTTCCATTTTGCTTTCCTTTGCTGTGTTAGACTGGCAGTCCTGTTTTTCTGACAAACCGGGCTGTTGTTTGTAGGAATGGCTTTTGGCCCCAAAGCTTTTCCTCCATGATGGCTCCCTGAGGCCAGGCTTGGTTACGAGCCTCTCTGTGGAGTGGACACCATTGCAGGATGTGCTCTTCATTCTGGAGTCCAGTTCCACAGGGGAGCTCAGGGGTGTGGCTTAGGCCGATTCGGTACTGATGGTCCAATAGTCTGCTGTTTCTTGTCCTTAGTCGGAGTATGGTGGTCTGCTCATATCTGGTAAGGTGCGGCCAGTCGTTTCCTGTAGGGGGATTGTGTTGTTCACATGTTAGTTACCCATCAGAGCTGGGTAAACTCAGGGACACCATCGAGTCCATGGAAAAATCCTAGCCAGTCAAACGCGCTGACGCTCTGCCACCATGCCCCTTATCTTTCTATATACTGCACCCTAATTGGCTGAAACATGGTGCCAACTGAGGAATACGAGAGATAAAAAAATATTAAGTAATAATAGAAAGCGTCAGAGTCACTGTGCTAGCTTTTGCTGATCTGTTTTTTGTGAGACACTCCAGAGTTTGCGACTGGCTTGTCTCAAGCCAAGAGTCAAATTGTACTGTTTGGTTCTTATCTTAAAAGGCATTAAAGGATTTTAAGTTTTTTTTTTTGGTTTTGGTTTTGCCGGTTTCCCAACCTGAATGCTCTGATGAGAAAAAGGAGAATGTCTGTTAATTTCAACCTTCTAATTGGACATAAAGCACAGTGCGTGTAGGCTATTCGTATTTTATGGTCACAAAACACAGACACCAGGCAATGAAACAAATATATGTATATATTTCTGGTATACGATAATTTTACGTTTTTAGACAGTATAACCTATTTATAACATTTGAATACCGATATAAGTTTCATAACCAATATATAACATTTTAATACAAGATGCAAGTTTCATAACCAATATATAACATTTTAATACAAGATACAAGTTTCATAACCAATATATAACATTTTAATACAAGATACAAGTTTCATAACCAATATATAACATTTTAATACAAGATGCAAGTTTCATAACCAATATATAACATTTTAATACAAGATGCAAGTTTCATAACCAATATATAACATTTTAATACAAGATGCAAGTTTCATAACCAATATATAACATTTTAATACAAGATGCAAGTTTCATAACCAATATATAACATTTTAATACAAGATACAAGTTTCATAACCAATATATAACATTTTAATACAAGATACAAGTTTCATAACCAATATATAACATTTTAATACAAGATACAAGTTTCATAACCAATATATAACATTTTAATACAAGATGCAAGTTTCATAACCAATATATAACATTTTAATACAAGATGCAAGTTTCATAACCAATATATAACATTTTAATACAAGATGCAAGTTTCATAACCAATATATAACATTTTAATACAAGATACAAGTTTCATAACCAATATATAACATTTTAAAACAAGATACAAGTTTCATAACCAATATATAACATTTTAATACAAGATTCAAGTTTCATAACCAATATATAACATTTTAATACAAGATGCAAGTTTCATAACCAATATATACCATTTTAATACAAGATGCAAGTTTCATAACCAATATATAACATTTTAATACAAGATGCAAGTTTCATAACCAATATATAACATTTTAATACAAGATGCAAGTTTCATAACCAATATATAACATTTTAATACAAGATGCAAGTTTCATAACCAATATATAACATTTTAATACAAGATGCAAGTTTCATAACCAATATATACCATTTTAATACAAGATGCAAGTTTCATAACCAATCTATAACATTTTAATACAAGATACAAGTTTCATAACCAATATATAACATTTTAATACAAGATGCAAGTTTCATAACCAATATATACCATTTTAATACAAGATGCAAGTTTCATAACCAATATATAACTTTTAAATACAAGATGCAAGTTTCATAACCAATATATACCATTTTAATACAAGATGCAAGTTTCATAACCAATATATACCATTTTAATACAAGATGCAAGTTTCATAACCAATATATACCATTTTAATACAAGATGCAAGTTTCATAACCAATATATACCATTTTAATACAAGATGCAAGTTTCATAACCTATACATAACATTTTAATACAAGATGCAAGTTTCATAACCAATACATAACATTTTAATACAAGATGCAAGTTTCATAACCAATACATACCATTTTAATACAAGATGCAAGTTTCATAACCAATATATACCATTTTAATACAAGATGCAAGTTTCATAACCAACATATACCATTTTAATACAAGATGCAAGTTTCATAACCAATATATAACATTTTAATACAAGATGCAAGTTTCATAACCAATACATAACATTTTAATACAAGATGCAAGTTTCATAACCAATATATACCATTTTAATACAAGATGCAAGTTTCATAACCAATATATAACATTTTAATACAAGATGCAAGTTTCATAACCAATACATAACATTTTAATACAAGATGCAAGTTTCATAACCAATATATACCATTTTAATACAATATGCAAGTTTCATAACCAATACATAACATTTTAATACAAGATGCAAGTTTCATAACCAATACATAACATTTTAATACAAGATGCAAGTTTCATAACCAATACATAACATTTTAATACAAGATGCAAGTTTCATAACCAATATATAACATTTTAATACAAGATGCAAGTTTCATAACCAATATATAACATTTTAATACAAGATGCAAGTTTCATAACCAATACATAACATTTTAATACAATATGCAAGTTTCATAACCAATATATACCATTTTAATACAAGATGCAAGTTTCATAACCAATATATAACATTTTAATACAAGATGCAAGTTTCATAACCAATATATAACATTTTAATACAAGATGCAAGTTTCATAACCAATATATAACATTTTAATACAAGATGCAAGTTTCATAACCAATATATAACATTTTAATACAATATGCAAGTTTCATAACCAATATATAAAATTTTAATACAAGATGCAAGTTTCATAACCAATATATAACATTTTAATACAAGATGCAAGTTTCATAACCAATATATAACATTTTAATACAATATGCAAGTTTCATAACCAATATATAACATTTTAATACAATATGCAAGTTTCATAACCAATATATAACATTTTAATACAATATGCAAGTTTCATAACCAATATATAACATTTTAATACAATATGCAAGTTTCATAACCAATATATAACATTTTAATACAAGATGCAAGTTTCATAACCAATATATAACATTTTAATACAAGATGCAAGTTTCATAACCAATATATAACATTTTAATACAAGATGCAAGTTTCATAACCAATATATACCATTTTAATACAAGATGCAAGTTTCATAACCAATATATAACATTTTAATACAAGATGCAAGTTTCATAACCAATATATAACATTTTAATACAAGATGCAAGTTTCATAACCAATATATAACATTTTAATACAAGATGCAAGTTTCATAACCAATATATACCATTTTAATACAAGATGCAAGTTTCATAACCAATATATAACATTTTAATACAATATGCAAGTTTCATAACCAATATATAACATTTTAATACAAGATGCAAGTTTCATAACCAATATATAACATTTTAATACAAGATGCAAGTTTCATAACCAATATATAACATTTTAATACAATATGCAAGTTTCATAACCAATATATAACATTTTAATACAATATGCAAGTTTCATAACCAATATATAACATTTTAATACAATATGCAAGTTTCATAACCAATATATAACATTGTAATACAATATGCAAGTTTCATAACCAATATATAACATTTTAATACAAGATGCAAGTTTCATAACCAATATATAACATTTTAATACAAGATGCAAGTTTCATAACCAATATATAACATTTTAATACAAGATGCAAGTTTCATAACCAATATATACCATTTTAATACAAGATGCAAGTTTCATAACCAATATATAACATTTTAATACAAGATGCAAGTTTCATAACCAATATATAACATTTTAATACAAGATGCAAGTTTCATAACCAATATATACCATTTTAATACAAGATGCAAGTTTCATAAACAATACATAACATTTTAATACAAGATGCAAGTTTCATAACCAATATATAACATTTTAATACAAGATGCAAGTTTCATAAACAATATATAACATTTTAATACAAGATGCAAGTTTCATAAACAATATATTTTGACAAAATGTTTTATGAGTACAATATCTTTGACACTTCTTTCCCTTTTTTCTCATTGCTGTTTTGCTGTTGTTGTTTCTTTTAATTGTTTCTTTAAAAGTTTACTTCTCTGTAATCAACTATAATGATAATGTTAAAATTCTGCACAGGTCTCTTCAATTGTAGGAATTGTTGAAATTGAGGTGTGTTTTTTTTGTTGAGAACTTTGTTCATTTGTGAATTTTAACGAGACGTTCGGTCTTTCTTTTTAGCATTAAAAAATGTTGAAAGATAAAATTTTTTTTTTTTTTTTTTAAATATAGGCCTACTAAATTTGCGGACAATTCGATAAATGTTTATCACAGCCCACCCTGAAATAAATGCCAGGCCTCACCCCTGCTGCCAAGTCTAATATTAATTTAACATTTTTCAGTTAAGCTTTAAAAAAAAATAAAAAATACTAGACATTGTGCAGTTGATCAAAATATCAGTGGGTCGCGAAACAGAATTACTAAAAAATGTATGACTCACGAAAAAAAAAACACACAACAACAACAAGGTTTTGGGAAATACTTATTTATATAATTATCGATAACTGCTCTGTCACGTGGTACAGACTGGAACCGGTATCACTTCCAGGAAGAAAAACAAAAACTGATGATAAAAAAATGGGCGCCGCCCAGACGAACCGAACAAATTGTCAAGGGGCATTGTGGTAGCATGGAGGAATGTAGGGCGCCGGCGGGGGGGGGGGGGGCGGAGAGAGGGGGTGTGGGTGAGTTTTGGCGTGAACTATCTCGTTTACATTACAGGCAGACGATGATGCGTTCAATATTTGATGCATCGACACTCTCGCATTAATCTCACTATAGCGATGCTTCTCAAATTATGAAACGTTTAACTACTTCCGGTCGTTTGGTAGCGAAATTAAAACGTTTGTTTTTTGTTTTTGTTTTTTGTTAAATAGAGTTGAAAATAGTGACGTAAATATCATTTTCAGACCAATTGGATCTATAGAGAATACGAAGCAGATTTCACAGGTTTCTGTGTTCACGGCATACACGGGAATGAGAGGCCAGCACAATGCCCAATCTATGGCCGAGCGGCAGCGCTATCGACTGGAAAACAAAAGGTCCTGGGTTCAAATCCTGGTGAAGACTAGGATCTATTCCCTGAGTCTACCCAGCTATGATGGGGGGTAAGGTAAAAAGCGGTTGGGAATTGTGCTGGCCATACATCCCCTAGTATGCCGTGGCTTCAATAACTGTTGAACGCTTCTTCAGCGGCTAAATAATCAATTACTCCTATCTTTGCAAGTATGTCTGCCAAGTGCCAAGAGAAAGTCGTTTTGTTCCTAGACTAGAAATTTAAATATAGATTATAAAATAAGTCAGTAAACCCTTTCAGTTATTATAGGGCTGAAATCAATGTAATGGAATGATGGGATAGTGTGGCCTGTAGGGGTGCACAGTTTAGAATCCAGGACTCTTAGTACGACAGCCGAGCGCGCTACCCTTACGCCACCGTATCCCATAAGAGAAGCTAAAACAAAATGAATGAGTGCAATAAATAAATGGTCGGGGAAAAATGCAACTGTTTTTACTGATAGTGCTTTGCTTATTTATTCAAAAATATTGTGAGACGTGTTCAGTGCTGTTCACCCCATATCAAATGTCCCATTGACAAGTCTATACGAGGCTGACCTTTTCAAATGTAAGAGATCATGAACTTCCGGTGCTATTTTTAATTAGTTTAGGCATTGCCGTAAAAAAAAAATACATGCTTTCGCTGGTGTTTGACAATAGATTTCATACTCGACGGCCAGTTCTGGTCTTTTAGAAATACACAAATACTACAAAATTAGTTACGAGAAATCCGTTTTTTTAAATCAAAAGTGAGTAGGCGATAATTAATTAACAATGTTTTAGTCGCGTTAAGTTAAAGTTAGCTTTGTTTATAAAATAAATTAGTCAAGAGTCGAGTCCTTGGTTTTTAAAAAAACACAATACATAGATTCATAAAAATATAAAACAAAAATTCTTTTATATCAAGCAATACGTTTGAGATTATAAATTGGTGATTCTTCACGTCTGTCATTCGAAATCCACCGTATACTTTTGGTAACATCTTTTGGAAATTAAATAAAATGTAATCCGCCACATATTTACGTACAACCAGTAACGCAGCACACAGGCATGTTCTTTTTGTTTTTATCAAATGAACGAATTGGATCGGAAATGTTTTACACTTCGACCCTTTATGCATGCATAATATTTAAGATTTGTCAATAAATTAACGCCCCTGTCAAAGAAGTAAAATACATTGTTTTAATTAACCTTTTTGTATTGTGTTTTGTTTTTTATAATGTTTAGCAGAATTTGATAAAATGTGAGCAGTATAAAGGACATTTTAGAAGCAGTGTTTCGGCTATCGACTGTCCAGTCGTACTTCATTGTTGAAGGTGTGGAAGGGAAATGTTCACAATTTATGCAGGGTATACACATACATGTACCGATGTCTCTGTGGTTTATCTCGCCCACTTGCCCTTTAACGTACCGCAAATCAACCAATCAATCAAGGGAACGTAAGCGCCCCTCCCCCGCCATGCTTCCCAATTTCCAAGATATTTTGGTTACCAAGCTACTAGATTTTTTTTCTTTCTTTCTTTCTTTCTCTCTTCCTTTTTCTATTTCTCTCACTGTCTTCATCTTACTTTTCTCTCTCTCCCTCTCTTCTTTCTATTCTTTCTCCTATCCCCTTGCTTAACTACTCGACTTCATCCCTTCCCTCCCTCCAGATTGTGAGTTTGTGTGTATGTTAGTGTAGTGTTTGCTCTAACAATGAGTAAAATATAACGAAACGTCACTGTGATGGAAAAATAGTGCAACTTTCTATCCATAATGGACATATCTTAATGATTTTGCATGCATGGTGAACCTAAAGGTTAATTGTTTATCAACATTTTCGGTCCTATTCGTTCATTTGCTAACAGAACATGTCTGTGTGCTGCGTTACTGGTTGAACCGAGAGTAAGAAAATATGTAGAATGTAGAGGATTAAATTTTATTGCATTTCCAAAAGATGTTGCTGAAAGGATTGTGAATGTCACACTTGAATAATCACCTATTTATAATCCCAAACGTATTGCTTGATGCAAAAGAATTTTTGTTTTTCTGTAGGTCTGTCTACGGATTGTGTTTTTTTTTAATAACAAAGAAACGCTAGCCTACTCTTAAATACTTTATTTTATAACTGAGCGCGACTAACACTTCGAGTAGGCTAGTTATTATCGCATACTCACTTTTGATGTTAAGAACATTAATTGTCCAACACCAGCAAAAGCATGTTTTTTGTTGTTACCGGAAATGAACCGGAAGTTCGTGAACACGATTAACCATGACCTATTGCAAAGGTCAGGCCTCAATCAGACTTGTCTATAATAGCGAAAATGTTCAGTGTAATTCTTAAACACACAGTTAATGCATGAATTAAAAAAACAAAGTTTTAAAAGATTTATTACATTTCCTCCTGCTTTACTTCTTTATTTTTTTAAATGACATGTTTTGTGGAAGAACTGTTTGTTTCTATTTTCTTACCTTCCTTTAACTTAAAGTAAGTTTGAAAAAAAAAAAAAAGGAATGTTTATATTATCAGTCAATGTAAATAAAGAGAAAGGTAGAGCACTCCTCCAAATGTATTGACACCTGAGTTAAACCTGCAGCAGGTTATCTTTCTCTTGCGTGCGCCCACCATTAACCTTCCCTCCCTTTTTTTTTTATTCACACTGTACTTTTGTGTTGTAAAATTATCTTCCCCTTTCTTTTACTCCAGCTCTGCCTTTTTTTTTTTCTTTCTTAATTTTTACCTTAGATCTAGTTGTTTCCTCATCTTTCTCGGATTTTTTTGTGTGTCTATTTTTTTGTATCCAAACGAGAAACGCGGTGGAATGAGGGCGTGGGGAGGAGAGAGGGGATTTCCCCACTAAGGGCGTGACCGCACATCAGTTTGCTTTTTTTTTTTTTTGTAAGCTCCCCACTGGGAAAGACGCTTCGGGAATTGAGGGGGTGAGGGTGGGGCGCATGTAAAAAAAAACACCTTCTACCCCCCACAAAATAATGGCGGAGTTGTGCAAAATTAGTGAAAAGCTAAAAATAAAAATGTACCGAACTAGGATTTCTAAATCAATCAGCGAGCCAACAGCCTCAAAGTCTTTTGCAGGACAATTAATTAAACTCCGTAGCAAGACCAATGCCAAAAGTAAAAGAGATTTATAGAGTAAATAGTTAAAGTGTTATATAATTAATAATAATAAAAATTAACGTGTTTGTGATTATCATGCTTTTATTTGAATTTATATCAAATACAATATTTGATTAGTCTACGAAACTTCCACATTTGTGGTAATTATTGTCTCAAAATTATCATTTGGTACTCTAGACTCTAGATCAGGGTCGGAAACCTTTTTGTCTGAGAGAGCCATGGAAGTAATTCTGTGAGAGCCATACATTATGATTAAAACTAAAAATTCAAGTAAATGTGTGCATATTGTATAATTTCAACACCAAAAGTACAATAATTATGTCTCTGAATTATTTTTAATAAAATGTTTATGCTGTTGCTAATCAATAATGAGTATATCTAACCATGAATGCAACTTCTGGTGCTGCAATGCAATTAATATGTAGATCAAAGGAGTCTAAAGAAACATTTTTTTTTATAATCGAACATTTGTCTGCGAGCCAGATGCAACCATCAATAGAGCCACATCTGGCTCGCGAGCCATAGGTTCCCGACCCCTGCTCTAGATGAAGATCTTACAGTTGCTAATATAATTTATTATATTGAGATCTCATTTTACTGAGATATCCTTTTATGTATTATAACTGTGCTAGAGTGTAGATACTATTGCAGTTAAGCGGAATAGATACGTAGTAATCATTCAAACTGAGTAGTTAATGTAGTGTTTGAAAATATACATTTTTAGTAATAAAATCTTTATATAATTTTAAAATGCTTTTAACAGTTTGATAATTTCAAAGTTATACATTGTAAGCCATTTATTCTTTTATACAAGAAAAAAACGGAACATAATAAAAAAATATTAGCGCATATAAAATACGTTCATTATCTCCCTTTAATTAAGAAAGGTTTCCACATTTGATTCTATAGTCATGCCAAAAAAGTTAGGTTTTGTATGATAAAAAAATATTACTGACTAATTTTTATTTCTTTATAAGTGTAAGTTGAATCAAAAGCTGAAAGTAGGAGAGTGAATGCCTATCAATTGAGAATAGCAGATTACTTTCCCAAGCTAAGCAGCTTCTTTCCAGATTTTTTCCACAAATGGACACGTTTGGATGCCCATATTTGAAATATTTAAAATTCAACTTGCTTCATTTTAAAATGGTCAATATCCCTCCAATAGAAGAAAGATCCACCTCTAAGAAGGTTATAGTAAGATCAAGCTAGTGAGGATTGTTGAGTTATGAGTCCATGCATTTGAAAGTCTTGCCTTTGGTTATTCAACTCCGCTTTGAGTACTTCGATGTACTTTTGAAAAAGCACTAACTATTTATCGAAAAATATGCCTTAATATAGGGATGTACGTGTAGTTAAAATGTTTTAAAATTGATTTCACGACAAGATATGCAAATCCATTCCAGTGGTCCTTAAAATTGCAAGTTCAACTCACTGAATTGTGTCGCTCTGTCATTCAGAAATATCGGCTTCAACAGTCAGTTTTCCTCATTCAGAACCTAAAAATGTTCTAAGTTTTTCTTTTCATCTATAAAAAAAATTCTTGGAGGTCTCTCGCGTGCCATTGAAAATCGCTCTGCGTGCCAATACATAAGCCATTAAACTCTAATTTAGAAATACAACCCAATATTAGCCTGTTGCAATGCTCAGATTAACATAAAGACAAATTTTTTTTTTATCCATTATGCAAGAACAAATGCGAATAATTTCGCTTTCTTCCCGAGTGGCATTAGGGCATGGAATGGGTTGCATGAACAAACCAGGAAAACCCGTAACATCATTTAAGACTTGAATAAAGATGCAAACCTAGACTCGGACCACGGCTGAGCGTAGCACGCAATAATCTTCTTTATATAATGAGCGTCTGTAATATATAAGATAAGCCGTCTAGTCTTAGCGGAATGCAATATATGTCAACTTATACATATCTCTGTTAATGTCAATTTATTTGTTTAGAGTTTAGATGGACCCGTAGCAAGGTTGTCTTAGATATTGTATGATCTTCAAATAACGTGCAGTGTCATTCCGACACTCTTACCAGACTCTGTGTTTACATTCTGGTGAGGCGAAATGTTATTTTGTTTACAGATGAGAATTTAGATTGACACAGTTAGTTGTCATGTTTTCATAATATGAACTAACTCACTAGCACATAGAGTTATAGTTTATACACAACAAAAACAAACAATAACGAAGAACATTTGGACAGAGTACCCGTCGCCACGGCATACCAGGGACGGTGTGGTTGGCACACTGCCCAGTTGCTTTTACGTTTTATCTCACTAATTTCGATATACCTTAAATGGCCGGGTCAACACATAGACACTCTGCAAAAACAAATTGTACTGAACCATAGTCTTCCTCAATTACCTTATTTAGAAAACAGTAATCAGACCTCGTTGACAGCTTTCGTCGGTCTAATATTTCCGTCGACTGCCCTGGGGTTTGGTCAGTTATCTCCTAGTGCCAAAAAGACCAAGAAATGGCAGTAACCCTGGAAAGTCCTTTGAAACTTAAATTCCATTTGGAGGAGGACTCCCGTTCTCCGTTCTTAAACAATAATACTTGCACCTCTCTTTCCTCCCCAAATCGCCGACTTACATAAGCCAATAAAGAGTGTTTAGATAATGACATGTTACACGTTATTCTTCTCACTTCTTATATATTTACAAGCTTAATTATCCGGCTTCGCCCAAGGTAACAAAAAATATTTCATAGGCCTATAGCTAAAAATGTATAAACTACAATGAACAGATATCTATAATAATTTTGAAAAAAAATTAATTAGTAAATATTTACTGAAAATATTTAGGAAATTAATTTAAAATAAATATTGTAATCGGGTTTAAAAATAGGTGAGTTTTTTTATTTAACAAAAAGTTAAATTGCCCGGTGTTGCCCGTGGATTTGCAATCTTTTTTTAAAGTAGGCTAATATTATCTGAAATTAAAATTGTTTAGAAATAAAAAGGTTTAGACTAACTAGAGAATCGAACCCGGGTCGACCGCATGGTAGTCCGATACGTTATCCACTCAGCTACGAGGACACATGAGCTAAGTCTAATCGCAAAGTTGAAAAATGAGGCAATTAGGTCACGTGTATTTAAATAAACCAATTTGATTGGTTAAACAAACACACAGGGCTTTACATATATATATATATATATATATATATATATATATATATATATATATATATATATATATATATATATATATATATATATATATTTATATATATATATATATATATATATATATATATATATATATATATATATATATATATATATATATATATATACTTCAGATATATTTTTTAAGTTGTTTTATTATTAAACACTGTAATTTTTCTATATATTATGCGTAATTTCAGTGCTTGTTTTCGAGTTTCTAAAACGAATGTATTAGATATACATTTAATCTTATGAAAATATTATGGCCTGTGTTTTTCCCTCGGTTTCGGATTTCAACGATTAGTCCTTAGATAGATTATATCAACGAAAACCTGGTCTTGGCTGATACAAATATTATTTAGGGCATTATTCAAAGTCTACGAATGGCATCTTGGCAGTCTGCCCTCGGCACTCAGTTTACATAACTTCATTGTGTGTTCCTTTGTTTATTTTATTTTTTTATTTTTTGTTGTTGTTGCTTTGTCTGTGTGTGTGTGTGTGTGCGTGTGTGTTTGTCTGAATGTTTGGAATGATACACACACGAACTGACACAATATTCATAATATAACCTGTCAAGGCGATAGTGGGAAATAAACTAAATGTGTTATCACAATGAGGTTGTTGTAAGCTTATCGTCATTGAAAGTCTAATTCTAGAATTATCGTGTAGTTTTCTAGCTTTGAACAATGGGATACATTCTATGACAAAAATATGGAAAATCACACAAGCGTTACTGTGATAGGTGTTACATAAATATAAAGTCGTTCCCCCCTCCCCCCCCTTTTTTTCAATCTCTAACAGATACATACAGAACAAAGGTTGGGTGTCCGGTTGGTCAAGATTAGTTAGAAGGTTAGTACTTCGGACTGTCAGCGCGAACGCCCATGTTGTAAAACTTCTGCTGCCGTCCAAACCCTGACGCCCTACAGGTGTTTTAGGACTAGGTCTTCTTCCCGGGTCTGGAGGGTATCCCTGAGTCTACCCATCTCTGATGGGCACCTGACCTTAGTTGGGGGTAAAGTAAAGACGGCTGTGCATTGTGCTGGCGCCAAGCATGCCGTGGCCTCGGTAACTGGTGAACGCTGCTTCAGCGGCCTTTTGGATCAATTTTGTCCGTCTGGATACTTTTCTTGAGAGAGATATACCTCTTAAATATATAACATATAAACACATACATTGATTTTTAGGTAGGCTATATAGAGTTATAGTGTAAATAGAAGGATAAATGAACTATAAATACAGATGGAATGAACAAAATCAATATATTCAACAAGAGAGAGAGAGAGAGAGAGAGAGAGAGAGAGAGAGAGAGAGAGAGAGAGAGAGAGAGAGAGAGAGAGAGAGAGAGAGAGAGAGAGAGAGAGAGAGAACATTAAGATAAAGAGATATGTAACCAGAGTTAACAAAATAAATTAAAGAGTTCCAGTAAAAGAGAAAGACAAATATTGAGAATGAATGAAAGAGACAGCTATTAAAGCTGTAATGTTGGGAAGAGAAGTGGAGATAATTTGAAGAGAAAGTTATAAAGGGAGATAACAATTTAATGGGGAGAAAAAAAAAAGAAACTAAGAAATTAAAAGAAGGCAGTGCACTGTGATCAAGTATTCAGAGATGAACAAGAAATGACTATAATGAAGTGAGGCCGGCTGGTCCATGCGGTTAGCACACTGGACTGACTACCAAACGGGCTGCTGGAGTTTCGGGGCCTAGGACGCAATATTCTTATATCTAGAAGGAACGTATGTAAACTTTAAATCATCTAGGACAGGGATCGGCAATGTATGGTACGCGTACAACACTTGGCACGCAGAGCAATTTTCAATGGCAAGCGGAAGACCTCCAAAACGGCAATTCAAGTCTCTTGTACTAGACATTGAGGGATAGAGCCGGACGACGTTTAACCTGTTGGCACGCTGAATGAATTGGAAATTCTACTTTGTCGATCCCTGATCTACGATCACCTACGCCTCTGTCCTTGTCTCAAGGCACATCAGAAATTGTTGGCGTAGTCTGTGCCTATGTGGAGATGTGCATTTTATTCTATAACGCCTCACATGTCACAAATATACATATCACTACCAGATTTTTATCTCATTCACGAAAAGTGAAAACCGATTTTTTTTTAACTTTACTCCTTTTTTCCCTCTCTTTCCCTCAATATATCTTTCACT
Organism: Anisus vortex; assembly: GCA_949126835.1. Lineage (NCBI taxonomy): Eukaryota > Metazoa > Mollusca > Gastropoda > Planorbidae > Anisus > Anisus vortex. The sequence continues at coordinate 14,439,802 of OX421498.1, read as the reverse complement.
TTATCTCTCTCTCTCTCTCTCTCTCTCTCTCTCTCTTTCCGTCTCTCTCTCTCTCTCTTTCCGTCTCTCTTTTCGTCTCTCTCTCTCTCTCTCTCTCTCTCTCACGTTTATCTTTTTTTTCTTTATCTTTTCTTTAACACATGGTGTCTGTTGTTCTTATTCTCTCTCTATTTATCTTTTCTTATCTTATAATATTTCTCTCTGTCTATTTCTCTCTTCCTTTCTCTCTCTACCTCTACTTCGCTATACCACTTTTCTGATTATGTCTATCTCTATTATATATACATAGAAAAAGGTTGGAGTGCGGGAGCTCTTGGCACTAGTATTGTTATTTTAAATGTTTCGGATTTGAATCGAGTTAACTTTTCTTCGACCTCCTTTTGATTATAATATCTATGTCATCTTCATCATCATTGGCTACATAGTCTCGAAAGACGATTAGATTTGCGCTCCTGTGATTTGGCTAGCCCTGCAAAATTGACTGTGTCTGTGGAGACCTATCCTTGAGAGACAGGCTCTATCGCATCTCTGGCACTTGAAAGCTGGACCGTTGGAGATTGTTAGGGGCAGCCTACTTTTCTTCGCTGCTCGTTTAGCCTCCGCTATAAGGCGAAGTTTGCCCTCTGCCGCATTTATACCGGTGTGTAAGGTGCCTCTCCAACTATTTCTGTGCTGAGCAAGGTTCTCCCAGTTTCCGATCTCTACATCTATAGCCTTTAGATCACATTTGCAGACGTCCTTGAACCTGAGTTGGGGGCGGCCGATAGCTCTCTTGCCTTCCGTGAGCTCAGCATATAGCAGGTCTTTTGGGATTCGCCCATCCTCCATCCTGGAAACATGGCCAAGACACCGAAAACGTCGTTGGCGAAGGAGAGTGATCATGCTAGGCAAGTTAGCCCGTTGCAAGATCTATGTATACATATTGTAACATCTATTATACATCTCCTTGGTTTTGTTTTGTTGGAAATCTATATGTATAAAGTAGACTGTGTCTGTGTTCAATCAATCATATTTAGTTAATTTTAAGACACGTGACCTTATTGTCTCAAATTATACTTTAGCGATTTTACTTCGAACATCTGTCTTCGCTAGCTAAGTGGATAACCTATCGGACTGCCATGCGGGCGACCCGGGTTAAATCTTCATTAAATTTAGTCCATACCTTTTTTTTTCAAAATTTGATAATAACACCTTCTACCCTCTACAAATAGCGGAGTTGTGCAAAATTAGTAAAAAGCTACAAATAAAATTGAACACAGAATTGTGGGTTGAATGCGACTGTGTAGGGCAGGGGTCGGCAACCTTTCGCTTATAATGTGCCGAACTAGGATTTCTAAATCAATCAGCGAGCCAACAGCCTAAAAGTCTTTTGCAGGACAATTAATTGAACTCCGTAGCAAGACCAATGCCAAAAGTAAAAGAGATTTATATAGTAAATAGTTCAAGTGTTATATAATTAATAATAATAAAAATTTACGTGTTTGTGATTATCATGCTTTTTTAAACATTTATATCAAATACAATATTTGATTAGTCTACGAAACTTTCACATTTGTGGTAATTATGGTCTCAAAATTATCATTTGGTACTCAAGAATCTAGATGAAGATCTTACAGTTACTAATATAAGATTTAAGAACTCTTTTGTTCCACTGTCAGTGAAACTCTTTCAAAAGAATCATCTTTCAGCCAGGAAATACAATGGCTCAATAGCTGACTCCTAAATAATAGGCCGACTTTTTTCTTGTATGATAAATGGTACGATAGTGTGCGTGAATGTATATTGTGTTTGAGTACAAATGGTTCTTTAATATTGTTTTAGGTATGCTGAAAGACGGAATTTATGTAATCAAGTCACTTTTCCATTCATTTGGATCAATAAAGCAATCTTATCTTATCTTATCTTATATTGAGATCTCATTTTACTGAGATATCCTTTTATGTAATATAACTTCAAGCCTAGAAACAACCAATTACCATTAAGCGAAATAGATACGTAGTAATCATTCAAACTGGGTAGTTAATGTAGTGTTTGAAAAAATATATTTTTAGTCATAGAATATTTATATATTTTTAAAATGCTTTTAACAGTTTGACCATTTCAAAGTTATAAAATGTAAGCCATTTATTCTTTTATACAAGAAAAAAACGGAACATAATAAAAAATATTAGCGCATATAAAATACGTTCATTATCTCCCTTTAATTAAAAAAAAGATTTCCACATTTGATTCTATAGTGATGCCAAACAAGTTAGATTTTGTAAGATAAAAGATATTACTGACTAATTTTAATTTCTTTATAAGTGTAAGTGGAACCAAAAGCTGAAAGTAGGAGAATTAATGTCGAGTTTTGGTAAGCGTGCCTTACGTTGCCGAACCCTGGTGTAGGGTGCATAAATTGATGATGATGTGGAGAATGGGTGGGAATTGGGGGTGGTGTTGTGGGGCGAGGGTAGAGACATAGTGCATTGGAACTTCTCTTGCGCATCTCTATCGCCGAAATACGGGATGGTTGCGGGGAGGTGGGTGGGGAAACCGTTTAAAGGTGGTACGTCGTCAGGGTAGGTAAGCTGCAGTTGTCCCGGTCAGTGCCTGATCACATCCCATGCAGACACAAAATAAATCAAAGCATTGTTATTATCTTCTCCCCCCCCCCCCCCTACACGTGATGACGTGGAAATAACAAAGGCTAATGTACGGTAGTGATGCCAATAGCCAAGGCACGAATATCAAATCACAAAACAAACTCACGTGCCCAATATAACATCCACCAGTCTAAGTTTATTATTAGCGAATATTCACAACTAACTAGAGTAACATCATTAGTCAAATCACTAAACCTAGAAACACTAGAGGACAGAAGGGCAAAGAGTAAAGTAGTAATAATACATGCGCATTAAATTCAAATTTAGAAATGCAACCCAATATCAGCCTGTTGCAATGCTCAGATAAACATAAAAGACAAAAAAACTTTTCTTATCCCTTATACAAGAACAGATGCGAATAAATACTCTTTCTTCCCGAGTGGCATTCGGGCGTGGAATGGGTTGTCTGTACAAACCAGGAAAACCAGTAACTTAACATCATGTCTAGACTCGGACCACAGATGAGCGTAGGACGCAATAATCTTCTTTATAAAAGGAGCGTCTGTAATAATATAAGATAAGAGAAGCCGACGAGTCTTAAAGGAACGCAATAGATGTCAACTTCTACATATCTCTATTAATGTAAATTTTATTTGTTTAGTGTTTAGATGGACCCGTAGCAAGGTTGTCTTAGATATTGTATGATCTTCAAATAACGACACTCTCACCAGACTCTGTGTTTACATTCTGGTGAGGCGAAATGTTATTTAGTTTACTGATGAGAATTTAGATTGACACGGTTTCTCGTCATGTTTTCGTAATATGACGCTCTAACAGTAACACATAGAGTTATAGTTTATACACACCACAACAAAATAAAAGAACAATGAAGAACATTTGGACATAGGCCACGTTGCCACGGCATACCAGGCAAAAGTGTGGTTAGCAAAATGCCTGAAAAATGCCCAGTTAAATGCTAGCACAATGTTTGAAAATGCCCAGCTAAATGCTAGCTCAATGCCTGAATAATGCCCAGCTAAACGCTAGCACAATGCCTGAAAAATGCCCAGCTAAATGCATATTACTTGGCTCAGTTGCTTGTACTTTTTGTCTAAGTTCGAATATCTAAATATCCTCATGAACACGCTGCAAAAGAAAATATTGTAAATGCAAAAATGTACTGAACCATTTTCTTCCTCTGTGAAACTCTACCATCTACCGTAAGACTGACATTCATAATCATGACATTCATAATCATGACATTCCAACAATGTATCCCATTTTAGCTGAGCATATGCTATTCGGTTAGAGTTGTCTAAAATGTTAGACCATGTCCAAAAAGATTGTCTGATTCAGAAGTTCCGTTTTCTAAAAAACAGTCAAACCTCGGTTTCCGTTGACTTCAGCTTTCGTCGGTCCTAAGTTCTCGTCGACTGCCCTTGGGGTTTTGTCGAGTCATCTCCGAGTGCCAAAAATACCAAAAAAGGGCAGTAACCCCGGGCAGTCCTTTGAAACTGAAAGTCCGTTTGGAGGCGGATTCCCGTTCCAAACAATAATACTTGCACCTTTCTTTCCTCCCATAAACATCGTCTTCCAAAAGCCATAAAGAATATTAATTTAGATACTGACATATTACATATTCTTCACACTTCTTATCTTATCTTTTACATTACAGACGCTCCTTCTATGAAGAAGATTCTTCTAATATATATTACAAGCTAAATTGCCAGGCGTTGCCCGGGTATTGTCATGTATATTGTTTTTCCAAGAATTGGAACACGCAATGTTTATTCTCCTCTCTCTCTCTTTTCTTACTACACACAATATTAGGACGTTTAGTAGGAAAACGAAAGGTTCTAGGTAATGCTGGGATTCTGTGTTGATCTCAAATTCTCAGAGTCTGGGAACGACTCATTATTTAATAGGGGAAGTTCATATCGTTTTGTTATGAGTTTTGTAATGTTACCATGATTTTCACCCCTACTGGTAGTGGGTCTGTCCCTTGCACCACTCGGATAGTATTTAATGATTTGTTTTGTCTGAAAGACAGAGAGTTTCAAAATATGTTCCTTTGAACGTTTGTGTTTGCACTATTTTATTCTAACTGTACATAATAGATATATTGTATATATTGAACATACCACCTGAAATAAACTATCAACAACAGTTACACTGAAGCTTCTTTGTCAAGTTACTATCCTATTGTGTTGTATACATTACTATAAGATTTATCTACTACCATAATTTACAAGAAAGGAAATGTTGGAATACAAATACTGAATTTGTGCCCAGGACTATAAGAAGAGTTCGTGTAATACTGAAACATAAATACTAATAATTAAAGTCTCCCCTAGGACTAACGAGAATTATCAGCAAGATCTACACAGCTCTGGCCACAAGGGGATTGTGGACGTAACAAAATTTGGTGGTCTCGCCCGGTATATTTGAGTTCTACTTTTCCTGACCTAGGATTGACAAGATTTGGTAGTCTCGTTCGGTAGATTTGAGTTCTACTTTTCTTGATCTAGCTGACCTATAAATATTTTGTGACATTAGTAGTACTGAGAGCGGCATATTTGTGTTTCGTTTTCAGGACTGTGAAACTATTCTTTTTAAAAAGAGGAGAGAACTGGTTTGCGTTTTTATTCCTTGGGAAGTGTGAAGATTCCACGAAGTGTTTAATATTATATTGTGCAAATTTCTGGACAAATCGTAAGTTGGAACTTTATATTTTATTATACAATATATACTACTCTACTATAACAAATATTTCGAACGCTATACTATGGCTTCGAATATATCAAGTGAGGAACTTAATGCCATGTCATTTGCTGAACTAAAAGAATTAGCTGAGTCCTTTGGGATTGAGGCAGGACAGGCAAGACCTAATCGTAATCGTTTGACCAAAGAAATTATGACATGTTTGAACGGGCAGAATGCCATAAACACTGGTAGTGTAGTTGAAGTGGGACAGAACGATATCAATGAAGGTTATGTAGCTCCCAGTGGGGGCGAGGTAATTGCCCACGGAGACGAGGTAAGAAATATGTCATCTAGATCATCAAACAATGAAGAAGATGAAGGGTTGAGTGAAAACCTAAAATTCCAATTAGCTATGAAGAGAATGGAATTGGAAAGAATGAGGATAGAAACTGAAAGGGAAAATGAAAGAATTAGGATAGAAACTGAAAGGGAAAATGAAAGAATTAGGATTGAAAGCAGAGAAAGGATAGAGATGGCACGCATGAACAGACCTGACCATCGTAGGGACAGCAACGGTATGGATATTAGCGCAATGAAGCAACACTTGCCTATATTCAGAGAAGAAGATGTTCAAGATTTCTTTTTGCTTTTTGAGAGGATAGCTGTAGATTATCAGTTCCCTGATGATAAGATGGCTTTATTGTTAAGGTCAACTCTCAACAAAGGAAAAGCATTGGACGTAGTGTTGAGTTTAACACCCGAGGAAATAAATGACTATGAAGTAATCAAAGATAGGGTGCTAAAAAGTTATTCCCTGACACCAGAAAAATATAGAAAGCTATTTAGAGACAGAAAGAAGGCATATGATCAAACTCATGTAGACTTTTTGAGACAAAAGGAGAAAATGTTAGAACAGTGGCTAAGGTCACAGAATGTAAGTGAGTTTGATAAACTCAAGAACCTAATATTGTTTGAGGAATTCAATGATTGTATTCGAGTGGATATTAAAACCCACATCTCAGACCGAGGGGTTGAAGATGTGCATGAAGCTGCTAGATTGGCAGATAACTATGCCATAATTCACGCCAGCATAAAGCCATATTATGCTGACAAAGCCAAAGTGCACAAACCAGAGCCCAAGGAGGCTAGTAAACCAAAAGAGACAAGTGAAAACAATAATAAGAACAGTGGTGTAAATAATAATAGTAACTTAGTTCATTTCAGGAAGCAGACAGATGTAAATAAAGCAAAGGTGGTATGTTTCAATTGCAAGAAAGAGGGCCACATGAAGAAAGATTGTTGGATCCTTACCAAGAAGCAAGGTGCTATTCTACACTGTGCCAGAGTGCAGAAAGATAGCAAGCAGACAGAAGAAGTGTGCAACACAGGGTCAAGAAACTCAAAAGAAATGCGGCCGGCATCGCCCATAGTTGTGGAGTCGATGGTTTTTGAGAACAGTCTATCTAAGGTAAAAGAGAATAGCTGTACTCAATCTATTATGCTTTCAGAAGGCCGTGAGGAACAGATGGTTCCTGAAGTCCCGGAAGAGGACGACCTATCCGATTTTCGACCCTTTGTCTACGAGGGGACAGTGTCGACAGAAGTCGATGTACTCAGCAAGAAGAAAATACAGATATTACGTGACACGGGTTCTGCTGTCAGCGTGATCCTGGAGGGCAGTGTGCCGTTAACAGATGCCACCAGTACCGGTGAGTCTGTTGTGCTGAGAGGTGCTAGTATGGAGGCTGTGGAAGCTCCACTGCACAGAATAAAACTCGAGTCGGATATTTTTACAGGTAACATCGTAGTGGGAGTGTGGCGCGCACTACCCGTCAAAGGCGTTTCCATGATATTAGGAAATGACATTATGGGCGGCAGAGTCACTGTCGAGCCCATGGTTAAAGTGTTGGAGACAAAGATGGCGGAGGACAAAAACCTACGTCCTGCCAATGAACGCCCAACATGTGCACTGACAAGAGCAATGCAGAAAAAGAAGTCGGTAAAGACTCCTGCTACGCCGTGTAGTGCAACGAAAGATGTGTTTGTCTGTTCTGAAGACACACATGCGAATGAAACAGTGATAACAGAAACACCTGACATCGATTTAAGTGCTACGTTCTTTGCTGAACTAACAACTGGTGATGCAACAGAGAACGATAACATTTTGTCACCAAAGCAGAAATTGGTGAGAGAACAATTGAATGACGAAGTAATAATGCAACTCAGAATGAAAGCTGTTGACGAAAAGACTGCAGATGCAATGGCGGAATGTTTCTACATGAAAGATGAAGTATTGATGAGAAAGTCGAAACCGCTCAACTCAGGTACAAACGAGTGGGACAGTATTCACCAGATTGTAATACCTAAGTGCTATCGTCAAGATATACTGCGTATGGCGCATGATCTTCCTTTCGCTGGTCACATGGGAGTCCGGAAAACGCACCACCGTATCCTCCCTTACTTCTACTGGCCAGGACTGAGAAGAGATGTCGAACAATACTGCAAGACTTGCCACGTATGCCAAATGGTAGGACGTCCTAACCAACGAATTCCTGTCGCTCCACTCCAGCCGATACCAGCGTTCGACGAACCATTCAGTCATATACTCATTGATTGCGTGGGCCCGTTGCCGAAAACAAAAGCCGGTTTTCAATACCTGCTCACAGTCATGTGTTCATCCACTCGCTTCCCGGAAGCCATTCCGTTGCGGAACATAACAACAGTGAAGGTGGTAGACGCCCTGACAAATTTGTTCACACGTTATGGCCTACCGAAGACAGTACAGTCCGACCAGGGGACTAACTTTACTTCGAACATTTTCAAACAAGTCATGGAACAATTAGGGATAAGCCATAGGCTATCAAGTGCCTATCATCCTGAGAGCCAGGGAGCTCTGGAAAGGTTTCATCAGACATTAAAATCGATGCTTAAAAAGTACTGTTATGAAAACGAGAAAGACTGGGATAAGGGTGTGCCTTATGTACTGTTCGCTGCAAGGGAGGCCACTCAGGAATCCCTGGGGTTTAGCCCATTCGAACTTGTGTATGGACACTCAGTCAGAGGTCCGTTGAAACTTCTACATGAAACTTGGCTAACGGACAGTGAACCGATTGGACTTTTGTCATATGTAGATAAATTTAAAAATAGGCTTTATCATGCTTTTAACCATGTGAAGATTCATTTTCCACAGATGCAGGAGCGTATGAGACAGAACTATGACCGTAAAGCTACAGCTAGAACTTTTGCACCAGGTGACAAAGTTCTTGTGTTTCTACCTTTGCAAAATCAGCCTTTAAGTGCAAAGTTTAGTGGACCCTATGAGATAGAGTCAAAGCTTGGCGAGGTCAATTATTTGATAAAGACTCCTGACCGGAGACAAAAACAGAGGGTATGCCATATTAATTTACTTAAGCCCTATGTTTCCAGGGAAAAGAGTAAACCACGGGAGGTCCCCATGATTTCGTTAGCTAGAGTCCCGACGGATTTATCTAGGATAGAATATAAGTTTGCAGAAAGTAAACTTAATAATAATACAGATGCCCTTAAGAGTTTAGATACAAGGCTAGAACATCTTCCGGTAGAAGATAAGGAGAAGATTATTGAGCTGGTACATGAAAATAAGTCAATGTTTACAAATGTTCCCAGTAGGACACATGTCATAGAGCACGATGTAGTGTTAACCAATAGTGCCAGGTCTATTAAACAGCATCCATTTGACCCCATCAGACCTGAGCATATTAAATTAGATGTAAAGTGTATGTTAGAAGATGACATAGGAGGAAAATGTGATAGCAAATGGTCTACACCCTGTGTGATGGTACCAAAAGCCGACCACACACTGCAGTTTTATAGAGACTTTGGGAAATTAAGTAATTTGACAAAGACCGACTGGTATCCCATTCCCCGTATCATCGACAAGATAGAGACAACGTCACAGCTGATACTCTATCTCGGGTGCTACATGATTGACTGAATAACCCATACTTCTTTTTCAGATCATCTCACTTATTCATTAAGAATGTGTCATGATAACCTATCATTCGTTTGAATCTTGATTATGGAATACCTATAGAATACTTGTATCATACAGAAGTCAAGTCTTTTGAAAGTATTAATAATTCTTATAATCATGTATAATATTGATGTTCTGATATATTTTAAATTCATTTGATTATGGAAAAGAAATTCCATTTAAATGTTGATGCATGATGCAATAATATATAATATGCACGTATTTACTTGATATGGATGGATAAAAGTAATTGTCATCACATGCAATTAAGTGGGAAAACTTTGAGCTAGTTGATTTATTATCTTGTTTTATTTTAGTTAATGAATGGAACTAAATAATAATATGTACAATTTTTATCTTAGAAAGAGATGTAATCTTAATTGGTATAAATTAATAGATAATATTGGAAATCTATTGCTAAATTGTTATATCATGGTAATAGAATGGGAAAAACTAGTGGATATTCACTATGTTGTATATAGGTTGTTATATATTCCATATATCCGGGAATGGAGGGAAACAAAGGTACCTAAAGGTGTGCACTCATTCAACCCTGAACAATCTTTTATATTAAACTTTTAAATTTGCCGAAAACGCATAATAGTGGATTACATTTTAATATTTAGATTACTGTAGTAATCGTAACTAGAGTGTATTTTCTCCTCGTATTTGAGAAAAGGGGAAGTATCATCATCCTAGGTATGAACCCTGTTAATGTCAAGTTGACACTGTAATTTAAAGGGGAAGTAGCCTATAGTTTGATTCGAGTTATGTATTACTTATCTTTTGGTTTGTATATTAGAAGTAAACTGTTGAAAATTGACAGAGTTTGAGCAATGTTATATTTGTTTAAATAGATTAAGACTTTTTGCAAATTTTGGTGGAAATCCACACAACTGTACATAGTTAAAATAAGAATGACTAGAATATTTTTGAATTATTTGTACTTGTTGAGACATTAGTTAATATTAATACTAACGGGGAAATATTTGTCCATCACGTTATAATCACAATTACCATTGGGTAGTGACACTTTTTATAATTTAGTTGTGCCAGTGAGCCATGTTTGCTTAAATTGTCTTATAATCTTCCATTGATTGTTGGTTGTTAAAACGATAGTGTTAAGTACGAAAAATGTACCATGTTGAGTATTACTTGGGTAATTATGGTACATTATTTCTTTCATTGGGTGGGGGCGTGTCATGTATATTGTTTTTCCAAGAATTGGAACACGCAATGTTTATTCTCCTCTCTCTCTCTTTTCTTACTACACACAATATTAGGACGTTTAGTAGGAAAACGAAAGGTTCTAGGTAATGCTGGGATTCTGTGTTGATCTCAAATTCTCAGAGTCTGGGAACGACTCATTATTTAATAGGGGAAGTTCATATCGTTTTGTTATGAGTTTTGTAATGTTACCATGATTTTCACCCCTACTGGTAGTGGGTCTGTCCCTTGCACCACTCGGATAGTATTTAATGATTTGTTTTGTCTGAAAGACAGAGAGTTTCAAAATATGTTCCTTTGAACGTTTGTGTTTGCACTATTTTATTCTAACTGTACATAATAGATATATTGTATATATTGAACATACCACCTGAAATAAACTATCAACAACAGTTACACTGAAGCTTCTTTGTCAAGTTACTATCCTATTGTGTTGTATACATTACTATAAGATTTATCTACTACCATAATTTACAAGAAAGGAAATGTTGGAATACAAATACTGAATTTGTGCCCAGGACTATAAGAAGAGTTCGTGTAATACTGAAACATAAATACTAATAATTAAAGTCTCCCCTAGGACTAACGAGAATTATCAGCAAGATCTACACAGCTCTGGCCACAAGGGGATTGTGGACGTAACAGTATAAACATTACATAGGCCTTTAGCTACAAATGTATAAACTACAATGAACAGAAAGCTGGAATTATTTTAAAAATATAATTAATAATTATTTACTGAAAACATTTAGGAAAGTAATTTAAAATAAATATTATAATCGGGTTTAAAATAGGCAAGTCTTTTTATTACACAAAAAGCTAAATTGCCCGGTGTTGCCCGTAGATTTACAATCTTTGAAAAAAAAAAAAAGTAAGATAAATTGAAAAAAAAAATAATTTAAAATTAGATATAGACAAACTAACGCATCGTGCCCGGGTCGACCGCATGGCAGTCCGAGTTATCCACACAGCTAGCGAGGACTCGTGTGCTAAGTCAAATTTGCAAAGCTGAAATATGAGGCAATTAGGTCACGTGTATTTAGATAAACCAATTTGACTGGTTAATCACGCAGATAGAGCTTTATATATATATACAAGCTACATTGCCCGGCGTTGCCCGGGTGAAAAAAAACAGTTCTGTATAAGGTGCAGATAACAAATTTATAAACTACATTTAAAAGAAAACTATGAATCTTATATTTAAATTATTATTTTTTTACTGAATACTTTTAGGAAAGTAAATAAGTATTGTAATCGGGTAAAAAAATTGGCAAGTATTTTTATTTAACAAAATCTAAATTGCCTGTAGATTTACAATGTCTTTTGTTTTTAAAAGTTTGAAAATTTAATTGTCGAAAAAAAAAAGTTTAGTCTAACTGGAGAATCGAACCCTGGTCGCCCGTATAGCAGTCACTACGTTTACCACTGAGCTATCGAAGACACATGTCCGATGTGAAAAATTATTAGACGGTATATTGGGCTAGGCCTAGATAGGTCAGTGACACACGTGTTTTCAAATTGACCAATGGGGATCCACTGTCTTTTTATATATATA
>OX421498.1:14314894-14427520 GCA_949126835.1 Anisus vortex | reverse complement strand
CTCTCTCTCTCATCTACAAACTTTATTATATTTTAGTTAATTTGTCTCGAATTATACTTAACGATTTTACTTCGAACATCTGTCTTTGCTAGCTAAGTGGATAACCTATCGGACTGCCATGCGGGCGACCCGGGTTAAATCTTCATTAAATTTAGTCAAATAACACCTTCGAACCCCCACAAATTGCGCAGTTGTGCAAAATTAGTAAAAATCTAAAACAAAATTTAACACAGATTTGTGGGTTGAATGCGACTGTGTAGGGCAGGGGTCGGCAACCTTTTGTTTATAATGTGCCGAACTAGGATTTCTAAATCAATCAGCGAGCCAACAGCCTAAAAGTCTTTTGCAGGACAATTAATTGAACTCCGTAGCAAGACCAATGCCAAAAGTAAAAGAGATTTATAGAGTAAATAGTTAAAGTGTTATATAATTAATAATAATAAAAATTAACGTGTTTGTGATTATCATGCTTTTATTTGAATTTATATTTTATACAGTATTTGATTAGTCTACGAAACTTCCACATTTGTGGTAATTATTGTCTCAAAATTATCATTTGGTACTCAAGACTCTAGCTAGATGAAGATCTTACCAGTTACTTATATAATTTATTATATTGAGATCTCATTTTAACTGAGATGTCCTTTTAAGTAATATAACTTTGTTATAAAGAAACGTACGATTGCCATTAAGCGGAATAGATACGTAGTAATCATTCAAACTGGGTAGTTAATGTAATATTTGAAAAAATATATATTTAGTCATAGAATATTTATATATTTTTAAAATGCTTTTAACAGTATGATCATTTCAAAGTCATAATTATTATTTGTAAGCCATTTATTCTTTTATAAAAGAAAAAACTGAACATAATAAAAAAATATTAGCGCATATAAAATACGTTCCTTATCTCCCTTTAATTAAAAACGGGTTCCACATTTGATTCTATAGCGATGCCAAACAAGTTAGGTTTTGTAAAATAAAATACTGACTAATTTTATTACTTTACAAGTGTAAGCGGAACCAAAAGCTGAAAGTAGTGGAATTAATGCCGAGTTTTGGCACGTGTGCCTTAGGTTGCCAAACCCTGGTGGAGGGTGCATAAATTGATGATGATGTGGCGAATGGGTGGGAATAGGGGGTGGTGTGGGGCGAGGGTAGAGACATAGTGCATTGGAACTTCTCTTGCCCCATCTCTATCGCCGAAATACGGGATGGGTACGGGGTGGGGGTGGGGAAACCGTTTAAAGGTGGTGCGTCGTCAGGTTAGGTAAGTTGTGTGTGGACAATATGCATCATTGAAAGGGCATGTTTTCAATATGTAAGATATCATTGAGACTCTTCAGTAACTTGTAGTTTATGTTATCACCAGACACAATAAGACAAACATACTTGGCCCACCAAGAGAGTCAAGGCTAGATATTGGCTAAGAATGAAAAAGGGGGGGGGGGGTAAGTGGATGGGTAGGATTAAATAGCGCAGGTGGATAAAATGCGAAAAAAAAGGGGAGGGGGGAGGAGTTTACAACCTCAGTCACAGTACGCAATACATTCTGTGGACCCCCACATAGGTAGCTACGCTCGAAATGCGTGATTATTATTATATTATTTTAAATACACGGACATATAGGGGATTAGATAGATTAGATAGATTAGATAGATTAGATAGATTAGATAGATTAGATAGATTAGATAGATTAGATAGATTAGATAGATTAGATAGATTAGATAGATTAGATAGATTAGATAGATTAGATAGATTAGATAGATTAGATAGATTAGATAGATTAGATAGATTAGATAGATTAGATAGATTAGATAGATTAGATAGATTAGATAGATTAGATAGATTAGATAGATTAGATAGATTAGATAGATTAGATAGATTAGATAGATTAGATAGATTAGATAGATTAGATAGATTAGATAGATTAGATAGATTAGATAGATTAGATAGATTAGATAGATTAGATAGATTAGATAAATAAGATGGATTAGATGGATTAGATGGATTAGATGGATTAGATGGATTAGATGGATTAGATGGATTAGATGGATTAGATGGATTAGATGGATTAGATGGATTAGATGGATTAGATGGATTAGATGGATTAGATGGATTAGATGGATTAGATGGATTAGATGGATTAGATAGATTATATGGATTAGAAGGATTAGAAGGATTAGACGGATTAGACGGATTAGACGGATTAGATGGATTAGATGGATTAGATTGATTAGATAGATTAGATGGATTAGATGGATTAGATGGATTAGATGGATTAGATGGATTAGACGGATTAGACGGATGAGACGGATGAGATGGATGAGATGGATGACATGGATGAGATGGATGAGATGAATGAGATGGATGAGATGAATGAGATGAATGAGATGGATGAGATGGATGAGATGGATGAGATGGATGAGATAGATTAGATGGATTAGATGGATTAGATGGATTAGATGGATTAGATGGATTAGATGAATTAGATGGATTAGATGGATTAGATGGATTAGATGGATTAGACAGATGGTTTAAAACAGAGATCACAAACTTTTTTCTTCCGTACCACTTGATAACAGTTTTTATTTAGGCTTCGAGTATCCCGCTACTATAAAGTACAGCCCCCAGTTATCCATATAAACGCTTATAAGCAAAACAATGTAAATGAAGGTAAAAACCCATTAATGTTGCAATATAGTTGTTTTATTTAGGTTACTTTTCATCACAAAATAAAATAACAACAAATGAAAGAACTATAACCTGCGTTAGATTTTTATTAGAGAACTAACTATATTCAGTCAAGTTGGTAAACTCTCTGCTTAACACCATTACATACCATAGATTATTCGCACACCTACAAGTGGTGGTCATCCATAAACCCTTCACTCACACGGCGATAGGCCTACACGTACCTTTGGTTGTTAACACTTGCTGTAGCTAGATGAGATAGATAAATAGACTAGACAGGCGGATATATTAGATAGACGGATACATTTAAATAGATTGATATAGAAACATATTAGTTTATTATACATCATGACAGACACATTAAGAAGAACATTTTGTGTGTGTGTTTTTTTAATGCTTTGTTTTCATGACAAAAAATATGAAAAAAGCATAAACCTTTTAATGTGTTTATAATCTCAAGCAGACATCTTGTTGTGTATGTAAACATACCCACACTTCAAGTATAATTTTTTTTAAAATCATTTTTACAAACGTTCTATGCCAGGGATTGGCAACCTTCGGTACGCGTGCAATACTTGACAAGCAGAGCGATTTTCAATGACACACAGAATATCCCCCAAAAAGGCAATTCAAGTCTCTTTTACTAACAAAAGTGAATGCTAGATACTGATAAGTAAGATAATATAAGATAAGAATGGTCATATCTTATAGCGCTTTTATCCATGCCATTAAATTTAGCATGCCTAGTGCGCTCTTGGTGTGAATTGCAGGGGCAGATGTATTAGCCAAAGAAAAAGGTCTTTAAGTACATTTTAGAAGATTCTCTTGTCTCAGTTTCTCTGAGTGTCTGAGGTAAACTGTTCCACAAGAAGGCGCCACATATTCAAATGAGCGCACTCCCAGAAACTTATTTTTGTGTCCATCCAAACTGGGAGTTTTAAGGAGTGACTGTGATGAAGAGCGCAGTTCCCTAGATGACTCACGCCTTGACATAAGCTATAATATAACTATTAGGATGCTGGCACGCTGAATAAATTTAAAGTCAAATTTAGCCACATTATTATCATAAGTTGGCCAACCCCTGATCTATACTCTAGGTATAGCTACTAACGTTTTTTTTAAACATCTATTTTAATATTTATCGTCGTATTTACAAACGTTAATGGAAGAACACACGACGTCATGTTTACCCGTTCTATTCTTACGCTGTAATTGGCTACCGAACTTTTTTTTCTCCTTTTTTTTTTTTCAAACCGGTGTGTAATATGACGTCATCAGTATTTATTTCTTTAAAGAGAAAACTCTCAAAACCAACTAGCAGAAGAAACAAATCAACAACTGCTAATTCTGTTTATGCGAGTTTGAATGCCTGATCTTTAAATGTTACTAGACAATTTAAACGAGCTTTATGACTGGACGTTTTAACTCGAAATGTTTTCATTCTTGTTGCTTTTTTCATCTCGAATTTTCTAAACGGAAGTCGTCAACGGGGCACGTTGGGGAGATAACTCTATTTACAAAACACTGCGATAGCTATTTTTTTTTTTCGTTGTTGTACGTTGTTGTACGTTGTTGTATGTTTGTTAAGTGTGTTTGTTAAGAGTGTTTTTTTCGAATTTACTAGTGTTTGTGTGTGTGTGTAAGGGTGTTTGAGAATGGCTTTCGGGCCATTCAAGTCAGGCAAGGGATTACCTGTAAGGTGTAAAAACACACACACAAAATGTAATGGCGGAATAGAATAGAAAACACGATTGGGCTTTGTCACTTGCCTATATATTTGATTTGACATGTATTGTCTTGCAAATAAAATCCGAGGTTGTTGTATTTTTCAAAACACTAACCTATGCAAATGAATCAATTATGGCATTACTGACCTATATAAATTAAAACTTCAAACACTAAAGTAAGATAACAGGAAATCTCCGAAAAGTTTCATTTTGAAATACATTGGGTGTAAACTTCAACATGATTGGCTATTCACGTCACGTGGTTTATGGAAGGTGAACGTAACCCAGTCAGTCAATTGAGGCGCTTAGAAGCTCTCTCCAGATTTCTGGAGCATCCCATAATTCTGTTGCCAGGCAACAGACGGCAGCGGCGTTGTTGCGGCCAGTGATAGACCTATCACTTGTGGGAGAGGGGGGGTGTGTTAAGCAATGTGTTGTGTTGTTTGTTTTTGTTTGGTTATTCTCGCCTTAAGGTCGACGCGTGTCACACATCTGTAAATGACATAATAATCTTCTCTCCCAACTGGACATCTGTTATCCTTAAAATCCATGTTTACGGCAAATAATCTCTTCAATGTCCTCTTACCCTTATCTTTGTGTGACCGGACTATATGACCTGGACGTCACTTTTGAAAAGAAAGAAAAAAAACGGGAAACGTTGTTAATGCTGCCAACTGAAAGCACCTAATGGCACCTAAAGAAATATATTATATTTGGCCTAATTCACAAAATCCACACAGAGCTGACGATGTTTGTCCCCATCAGTGTGATGAAGAACATCATTAAGTCTTAGTCATGGTCGATTTTGTGACTGAAGATAAAGCCGATACTTGCTCAGAAGTGTCTGTTGTACTGGCGGCACGGATGCGTGGCCTGATGGCCAGTGGAAAGCAGAGTTGATGACGTTTTCTGTTGCGACTTTCAGAGTGCTCCAGTGATGTTTAGGTTGCGCCAAGAGGATCGGTCCTCGGTCAGACTTTCGTAGTGGCTGGGTCGATAACAAAGTTGTTCAAATTTTTTGTCGAAGTCATTAAATCTATTTTATTATGCCATCCACGCCAGCGGATGCTTCGGTTATCTTCCATCTGGCAAGCGCACAACATGACCTGCCCGTCTGAGCTGGGATTTTTCTACCATGGTGGATACACACACGATAAACTATCGACCATCAACTGAAAATCGCGCCTTGTTTGACAGGTATCCAAACGTCAATCAAACGGTATTATAAATGCAGTAGCTTGATTAGCTATAAGCATGAGGGTTGTTTGGTGCATTTTTTTGCTATATGCCGACTTACAAATCTCTACAAATGCTTGGAAGGGCTATCATTTTACGGTCAGAGCAACCGCATATAAAATAAAGTCCGCCATTAAAAATGACACTTAGCTATAAAAAGTTTAAGAGAATGTAATAAGCTAATTATAATCTGAACTGCTTATGACTGTCAATCGTCAGTGGAAATGACTAAATGTATAAGTTCAGTGATATACACATGTTGTGAGGGTCCAGAACATTCTATACGTTCAGATAAGCATCGTGTCCCTTGAGGTTTGTATTCTATATTGGGTGAGCAACATCATTTAGGTGAGGTATGTTAATGCTGTTAGACTTACAATGCATATGTATACCACGTTTGTATTTCCAATAGGAGATTTTTCTCTAGTCTTCGAACAAGTTGCAGTCTGATTATGCTGACTCTCTAAGCATTTAGAATTATTCAGACTTCTGCTAACACATAATGCTGATGCCATGACATTTTCATATATTATATATAATATATAATAGGGGAACAAGTGGCCGGGCAGAGCGTTTTATAGGCGAATTCTGCTAAAGGCTACCATTTGTTACCAGGTCCAAAGGGTGTCCCAGAGTCTACCCAGCTCAAATGGGTACTTGATATTAGTTGCGGGGTAAAGTAAAGGCTGATGGGTATTGTGCTGGCCACACATTCTCCTGTATACCGTGACAAAGAAACTGATAAGCCCTGCTTAACCGGCCTATGGTTCAATTTAGTCCGACGGGATTACTACAGCTCATAAACACCCCACCCTTACACACACAGCTTACACACAGCTTACACACAGCTTACATACAGCTTACACTATTACAAGGCAATTTATTCACCATAATAAATTATGGATGAGACCTTCTATTTAGATCACACAAGTATAATTATGATTTATAATGTTATTACGGCTAGAGCCCCCATTCAATTTATGAAAATAATAGTTATAGTATTGTTATTATTAGTGTGAGTATCCTTGTATTAGTGAAGATCTTATTATATTAATCTGAAGTTTATTTGTAGTTGTCTAGAGTATTCCTGGTTCTTATAATCCCCTGGCAATTCACATAGCGTAGTTTTAGAGTTTTCAGTTGATTTACTTCATGTATAATTATTTATGTGGCTCATATTATACAGCAAGAACCTCGATGTCGAGTGGTAGTGTAGATTATTAATATAGTTGAATAAATATTACACATACACACATGTATATAACTTTGAAATATTGACGCTAACCAAGTTGTGTAGAAAGCAACGATAAATTTGGTTTAATTTACAACATCAATCCAGTAGGAATCCAAATAATATTATATACACAATCAAGAACTACACATATTCCAATTAGTAATGAATATCCTCAATGAACATATAGCATTGTAGTTAATAGTAGAATAATAAATTTTCCATAATACAACTCAAATAGAAACGATACTCAGAGACTCAGAATCTTAGATGTTATCTGATCGAATGTACGCCAAGAACTGACCAAAAGTGTCGAATCGCGTAGAAATATATTACGGGTCAATCGTTGGAAAAACCAGACAGCCTAGTGACACGAATATTTAAATCAAGCCTGCATGTTGACTGCGTGATCAGAATGTCAAGCAATAATGCTCTAACAAAATAAGGAGAGACCGGACGACCTTGACACGCTGTGTTTACGTGAACAGTTCATGTTTTTATCGAGGTTAATAAAAAAACAATAATGCTCTCATTAGGTTAGGAAAAACCCGGGGGGAAACCTTGAGCTGAGAAATATTTTATATCGTTTAAACGCAATTCGCTTAAATGATTTAGTTGGTTTATTAACATTACAATGTAGGGAATTTACGTTTCGTAACAGTCGCCCGTACCAAAAGGAAAAGAACATTGCATACTAAACAATAGAAGTGTGCAATTTCTTTTAGAACCGCCTGCACTTAACTTTAGTTCTAAACAATATACAAAAAAAAAACTGACTCCACCTGGGTAGTCCGTTAAATAAGACAAGTAAGGGAAATAATTTATTCTATTAAACCCTCATCATATAGGATCTCAAGTTATCCTTAGACCATAACACATGTTCGCGTTATTCTAAAAAATTATACTCTCTGAGATATCATTCCTTATAAACATCATCATCTTATTTATAAGGTAAAAATCAACATAACTAATGTTATCATATTAAACAATTCAATCATTAATTAATTCAACTTAAATGAAATTAATATTTAAATAAATTTTAAAGTAAGAGTTTAATCTTAAGTGTGTAAGCATGTGAAGTGTATGCACATTACTCTATCTTGGTTTTTACATAATCACAACTATAGTTTGATTGTTTCAAAATAAGGATGTACATTTCTGTTCATTCATTATCTTACTAATAAAGAAAATTATGTCCATAAATCAATAATACTTAAAAGTAACTTATTAGGTTTTTTTCTTTTTTTCCTACAACAATAATAATATTTGTTTTAGCAAATGGAAATATTCATGGCATAAAATAAGGCATAAGATATTGCATAAAATAATCACAACATATTCATATATTCATGCATTTATATTTTAAATGATCCAATTCTCTTAGTTAGGATTATCAGAATATATACATGAAGTTATCTATTTCCTTATACATTTGTTACATGCGCGATAGGGTGTCCGCGACGATGTTATCTTTTCCAGATAAGTGAGTTATTTTTAAGTTGTAAGCTTGAATAAACAAACTCCATCTTAGAATGCGCTGATTTTGTTTGATGCGGGAAAGAAATACTAGGGGATTGTGATCAGTGAATATCTCGATTGGGAACTGAGAACCATTTACATAGTAATTGAAATGTTTCAATGCTTGGATAAGTCCTAGTAATTCCTGCTCTATTGTGCTATAATTTACCTCATGTGGGTTAAATTTTTTTGAACAAAAGCTAATGGGATGTTCAAGTGAATCATCTCCTATTTGTGAGATTACCGCGCCCATTCCTGTATTACACGAGTCTACCGTTATTCTGAAAGGTTTAGTATAATCAGGTGAGACTAATACTGGTGCCTTGGTCAGTATGTCTTTTATATCGTTAAAGGCTTGGTCACATTCCTGAGTCCACTTAAATTGATTTTTTCTTTCTCAAGAGATTTGTCAAAGGGCAAGTGATAATAGAAAAGTTTTTACAAAACTTCCTGTAGTACCCGGCCATACCCAGAAATCCTCGAAGTTGTTTCTGCGTTTTAGGGACAGGGAATTCCTGTATAGCTTTGACTTTGGCATTCACTGGTTTTACTTTGCCATTACCCACTACATGACCTAAATATTCAATTTCTGCATGGCAAAATTGACTTTTAACTAGGTTTATAGTAAGATTAGCCTGTTTTAGTTTTTGGAATAATAGTTTTAACTGATGTAGATGATCATTAAAGTTATTACTGAACACTACGATATCGTCCAGATATGCATGGCATTGTGGGATATCATGGATAATAGTGTTTATTAGTCTTTGAAAACTAGCTGGAGCATTGACCATTCCGAATGGCATTACTTTAAACTTATATAATCCATCAGGAGTAACAAAAGTTGATACCTCCTGAGCCCTATCTGTTAATGGGATTTGGAAATAAGCTGTTAGTAAGTCAATCTTAGTTACATAGTTTGCAGTGCTTACTCTATCGATTAAATCATCTATCCGTGGTATGGGATACGAATCTGTTTTTGTCACTTGGTTTAATTTCCTATAGTCTACACAAAAGCGTAGTGAACCATCAGATTTGGGAACCAACACACATGGGGATGACCAATCACTGTTACTGTGAGTAATTATATCATTGCTCAGCATATAATCAATTTCTTTACGGATGTGTTCAAGTTGTATGGGATTAACCCTATACGGATGTTGTTTGACAGGTTTAACATTATCATCTTTTAAAACTACATCATGGGTAACCAAAGTTGTTTTGTTAGGAACATCACTAAACAAATTTACATGATCATAGATTAAACCCTTGATAGAAGTCTGTTCACCTGAGTCTAGATGTGCCAGTTTATCATTGAGGTTTTTAAGTGCTTCAGTGTTTTGAAGTTTACTTTCTATGATTGTCTTTTTAAATTTAGGCGGGGGTGTTTCAACAGTTTTGATAGCACTCACTGGCCTAATGTCAGTTTGTTCTTCCCTAACAACATAAGGTTTTAGCATGTTTATATGGCACAGTCTCTGTGTTTTCCTTCTATCAGGGGTTTTTACAAGGTATGTTACATCACTGATTTTATCTAAAACCTGATATGGTCCTGTATATTTTGCACTCAGGGGTTGTCCAGACAATTGGGTCAACATGAGGACTTTATCACCAGGATGGAAACATCGGGATCTGGCCTTGACATCATAGTACCCTTTCATTCTTTTCTGAGCCTGCAAAAGATTATCTTTAACATGATTAAAAGCATGATAGATTCTATTGCTAAATTGTTCCACATAAGCTACGAGTCCAGTCTCTTCATCAGAATTTAACAAGGTTTCCTGCAACAGTTTTAGAGGTCCTCGAACTGAATGTCCAAACACTAACTCGAACGGACTGAATCCAAGAGATTCCTGCACAGTTTCTCTAGTCGCGAAAAGAGCGAATGGAATACCGCGATCCCAGTCTTCAGTGTTCTCAAAACAGTATGTGCGGAGCATGGTTTTCAGAGTCTGATGATATCTTTCTAGGGCACCTTGGCTTTGCGGATGGTACGCAGTTGAAGTTGCATGTTGGATGCCTAGTTTCTTTAAGACCTGGTTAAACAGCTTTGATGTAAAGTTAGATCCTTGGTCTGACTGTATAGTCTTTGGAAGACCGTATCTTGAACAAAATGCAATCAGTGCGTCAGATATCTTATCTGCGTTAATGGTGCGTAGCGGAATAGCTTCAGGATATCTCGTGGCAGTGCACATTATAGTGAATAAGTACTGGTGTCCTGTCTTTGTTTTAGGCAAAGGACCTACACAGTCTATTAGCAAGTGGCTAAATGGTTCTGCAAAGGCGGGTATTGGCTTTAGAGGTGCTACCGGTATAGTCTGGTTAGGTTTACCAACTATCTGGCATGTATTGCATGACTTGCAGTATTTTGTGACGTCACGATGTAGTCCAGGCCAATAGAAGTACGGAAGAATTCGACGGTAAGTCTTGTTCACTCCTAGATGACCAGCATATGGCGTGTCATGAGCCATGTGTAAGATGTCATTACGATATATGGCTGGTACCACAATCTGACTTCCTTCTCTGCAATTGTCATTATCACATTTCACATCTCTCCATTTTTGCATTAATATTCCCTCCTTCAGAAAAAGTCCATTTCCGTTCATTTCTGCCTCCTGTTCAGTTATCACCTTTTTCTTCAGGTGTTTAATTCCTGAATCTCTATTCTGTTCTAATAGGAGTAATTGTCGAGGTGACAAATTACTTTCAGTAGTCTTGACTGAGGGACCACTCAAGATGTCAGCCAGGAAAGTTGCCTGTAGGTCAATTTCTGGTTCTATTTTTGACTTTGACATGGTTTCGACAGACTTTTGTTGTTGGGCCATACCTCTCGTGACGATGCATATAGGTTTGATAAAGCTCTCACTTTTATTGAGGTATTGTTTTTTCTTGGATATGGAATGCACCACATCTCCAGCAATATCATTTCCCAGTATTAAAGAAACGCCTTTAAACGGAAGTGATTTGTACACACCCACAACTACATTTCCAGTGAAGTACGCACTCTTCAGCTGTATTTGATGCAAAGGAACTTGTACATTTTTCCTTGATACACCTTGAATAGTAAGATCCTGTCCTGTATATGTCGATTGTGACGTAGGAACAGTATTCTCTAAAAGTAGTGAAACCTCAGCCCCTGTATCACGGAGTATTCTGATGTTTTTTTCACTAGTGACACCATTTATTATGGATGACACGGTACCTTCTTCAATGAATGGTAAACAATTGCTTGGTATCTCAGTATCGATGAGATCTGTATCCAAGTTATTTTTGTAAGAGGTATGTTTAGTACTCATGGTGGTTCTATCTGATATAGACTCCTTGGAGCTCAGATTAGAATTAGAATTTTTGAAAACCATTGTCTCTATTTCAGGAACTATTTCTGGTTTCAAGTTTCCTAGATACGTGTGTTTTGTCAGGTTATCTGCATTAGCACTAGGTATCTCTGTTTGAGTTCTAATATCCTTCTTTACATTTTCATGAGTTCTTTGTTTTGGCATTGCTACATACGATAAGACAACATTCTTTTTATTCGGGTTCCCATTCAATATCCAGCACTTTTCCTTAGTATGTCCAATTCGTTTACAATGGCTACAGGTTGGCTTGGAATTTGTTGGACCTTGATTGCTCTGCTGATGTCTCTTTGATTGATAGGATTCATTTGGATTCATGGTTTTCTTTTCTACCTTCATATCTCGATTCTGGAATTTAGATTTATCAACTGTTGTAAATTTATTGCTGGAATGGATAATAACATATTCGTCTGCCATTACTGCTGCTGTTTCTACTTGTTCTACACCTTTGTCTGCTAAATGTATTCTTACATCACCTCTGATGTTATTGTTAAAGTCTTCCATTAGCATAAGATTAGCTAATTTATCAAAGTCTTTGTTTACACCTTTGGATCGAATCCATCTTTCAAAATATTTCTTTTTCTGTCTTAGAAAATCAACATGGGATTGTTCCTGTTCTTTCTTAGACTCGCGAAAAACTTTTCTATATTTTTCAGGTGTTAATGCATAACTTAGCAGTACTCTATTCTTGATCAGTTCATAATCATACAATTCCTCTTCAGTAAGACTTAATACAACATCAAGTGCCTTTCCTTTGTTCAGAGCTGAGCGTAGAAGTATAGCTTTCTTGCCCTCGGGAAATTGATAGTCTCTAGCGTTTCTCTCGAAAATCATGAAGAACTCTTCCACCGAATTATCTTCAAAAACTGGAATATGTTTCTTAAACTTATACAGTTCTGCATCTGCTTCAGAGCTTGCATTCGAATGATTTGACGTACGAGACCTTGCTATCTCAATTCTTTCTTGGCTTGCTATTTTCTCTTTTGCTATTTCTCTTTCCATCTCAATTCTCTGGCTTTCTCTTTCTCTTTCCATCTCTAATTCCATCTTTCTTAACTCAAGTTTAAATTTCAATTCTTCACTTAAGTCACCAGTTGTATGCTTTACTCTTTGTTTTATAGGAAAAGGTAATTCATCATCTGATTCATCATTAATGTTATCATTAGCAGTAGTTTCTTCAATAATTAGTGTACCTTGTTTTCTTAAACACTCAGTTACCTCTTGAAGTAATTTAGTTTTTGATGGCCTAGTTTCTGTGATAGAAATGCCCAATGATTTAGCCAATTCTTTTAATTGTATCATTGACATTTTATTAAGCTGTTCTGAGGTTAGATCAAATATCTCTGGATCCAATGTAAGATTATTTGTGGCCTCCATTTTATATTATTAAAAGTTACTGTAAATCTTGTTAATAATACAATAAAAGTGTCCAACTTACTTTCTGTCCTTTGAATAATTCACTACACCACACAGTTCAGATTTTTCACAACAAGGTCATAAAAATAATACTTTCTTAGAGTTACTTTGTTCGATAAGGTAATACACCAGATAATTTTCCAGGCTGAATAGTTAAGTTTTCCGATTCTCAATAGCAATGTTCAATTCAATCACAATCTTTAGTATATTGTATATTGTTCATATTTTCCAACACAATCCATCCAAGTTACGAGTATGTATTACGGCAGTTGTAAATAGTTTGTGTAAATAGTATAACGATTCTTGAAGTTGAAGTAAATCCTCTAAACGTTTGTTAGTAAATCACTGACGAGCAAAACCCATTTTATTACAAGGCAATTTATTCACCATAATAAATTATGGATGAGACCTTCTATTTAGATCACACAAGTATAATTATGATTTATAATGTTATTACGGCTAGAGCCCCCATTCAATTTATGAAAATAATAGTTATAGTATTGTTATTATTAGTGTGAGTATCCTTGTATTAGTGAAGATCTTATTATATTAATCTGAAGTTTATTTGTAGTTGTCTAGAGTATTCCTGGTTCTTATAATCCCCTGGCAATTCACATAGCGTAGTTTTAGAGTTTTCAGTTGATTTACTTCATGTATAATTATTTATGTGGCTCATATTATACAGCAAGAACCTCGATGTCGAGTGGTAGTGTAGATTATTAATATAGTTGAATAAATATTACACATACACACATGTATATAACTTTGAAATATTGACGCTAACCAAGTTGTGTAGAAAGCAACGATAAATTTGGTTTAATTTACAACATCAATCCAGTAGGAATCCAAATAATATTATATACACAATCAAGAACTACACATATTCCAATTAGTAATGAATATCCTCAATGAACATATAGCATTGTAGTTAATAGTAGAATAATAAATTTTCCATAATACAACTCAAATAGAAACGATACTCAGAGACTCAGAATCTTAGATGTTATCTGATCGAATGTACGCCAAGAACTGACCAAAAGTGTCGAATCGCGTAGAAATATATTACGGGTCAATCGTTGGAAAAACCAGACAGCCTAGTGACACGAATATTTAAATCAAGCCTGCATGTTGACTGCGTGATCAGAATGTCAAGCAATAATGCTCTAACAAAATAAGGAGAGACCGGACGACCTTGACACGCTGTGTTTACGTGAACAGTTCATGTTTTTATCGAGGTTAATAAAAAAACAATAATGCTCTCATTAGGTTAGGAAAAACCCGGGGGGAAACCTTGAGCTGAGAAATATTTTATATCGTTTAAACGCAATTCGCTTAAATGATTTAGTTGGTTTATTAACATTACAATGTAGGGAATTTACGTTTCGTAACAACACACAGCTTACACACAGCTCACACACGGCTCACACACAGCTCACACACAGCTCACACTCACAAACATACAAGACCCTCCAACCTTACACACACAGCTCACACACAGCTCACACACAGCTCACACTCACAAACATACAAGACCCTCCAACCTTACACACACAGCTCACACACAGCTCACACACAGCTCACACTCACAAACATACAAGACCCTCCAACCTTACACGCACTTAATTACACATCGGCCTTAGATGTTTAGATGTTAGATAAATTGCTGAATATTTTTTGTAACATAAAGAACTGACCAATTATAGGCGTACTCCACGTAAAATATATATTCAAAGTAATGACCAAGCAAAACAACCAGATGAAAACTTAAAAGGCATACGCTAATTACATGTCCTTAATTAACCCTTTCAAGATTAATTGTCGCTTAATTTTATAGCCAAAAAACACTCACTACTGGAGAGTTCAGGCAGGGCCGACGTTAGAGTATTTATGAGAACCTTTCACAATACGACCTTCCTTACGTCTACGATAACTAATTGTTTAATTTAATATCAATTTCCACAAAGTGCTGTCGTTTGTTTTAATTCGTATTTACATTCAAAAGAATATGTAGCTTACATCCTATATAATAGTATAATTCTATATAATGAAATGTCAATACAGTTTTTTTTAGCTATTTCACTCTAGTAATAAGCTCAACCCTGTTCAAATGACAAGGGAGTTTTTCTAACAAGCCTTTTATTGTAGCATGGACGATTGCTAATATATTTAAGCAAGATGAACTTGGAGATAAAAACTGCGCTCACCTCTTGCCGTAGAAACTGGAACTGTTAAGAGGATGGCTAGAGCTATAACAATGTTGAGTTGGGGCCAGGGGCGAAGCCAAAAGAGGGGGGGGGGGACTTAAGGGAGCTTCCCCTGAAAATTTAAAAAAAATATTTTTTTGAACAGTTTTTTTTTAAATATGCATTAAATTCGCTACAAATTCGGTAAATGTCTGTCACGCGAAAGTTCAGCCCTCCTTGGAAAAAATGTATGGCTTCGCCTCTGGTTGGGTTACTATGTGTTTGAATTTTCTTCAATACAAAGTTAAGTACACCCTGTGGTGATGTAAACATTGCGTCAAGGTAAACTTTACTTCACTAAAAAAAAGGTTCTCATCTTGACATGAATTTCTATCAGTGCTTTGTCAGTAGATCCAAGAAGGCTGTTGATTCTAAGCAATATTTTGCAGTATTATTAACAGCCAAAGTCAAGGCATGGATCTGTGCACAATACTCGAGTTTGTATATCAACATTTGTTGCATAAACATTGTCCTTTCATTTCTTTTTTTTTTCTTTTATATTTTTCATTTTTGCGCGCAGCTTTTAGTGCTGCCCCAGAAATTTGGCTTCCATAGTTAGCCGTCTAGTTCGCCGAGTGGTTAAAACCGGCCCTGTGTTCAGGGGGCAAAAAAAATAGTATGCTCCTAAGCATTTCAATATTTATCTGAGCTGCACCAGAAAACTCCGCCTTTTTTTTTAAAGTGCATCTTTCATGCATGATTAGGTTAATACCTCTTCATTATCCAACATGCGAAGGAAATGAAAAGCGTAGAAGAGAAGTTTGTTAGTTCTTGGTAAGTGTGTGCATGTTTATGTGTGCGTCTATGTGTATGTCTGTCTACCCAAACGAGTTAGAAGATGGCCTGAGAGTGGAAAGAGGTGGGGGGAGGGGGTGCACGACCTTTCATGCAGCCAGTTCGATACATGTCTTGAGAACGTTAGCAAATGTACATATTTTCACATGAGTGGTTGTTTATACAACCGTATCAGCTGTTGCGTGGTATAAGTTCCACTCACCTTGGTTTTTAAATATTTTTTTTGTAGTGTTTGGCGGTTTGAAGGAGAGGTTTGGTTTAACGGCTCAGTGTTACGGTGAGGGTTTATTATAGTGAAGATGAAGTGACACGCGTCAAGAGTAAACTTTACTTGGGGTCCTTTCAAGTTGAAGAAGGTTGAGAGTCACTGGTTAGTTCGTGAAGTGTCCAGGTGTATGGATAATAATTGTTTTGGTTTTACACGATGTTTAAAGAGTGTGAAATGTTACGTAATATTTAGGTGCAAATGCCTGAGCTCTGAGTGCAAGAAGATGGGGATGCAGGTCAAAGCCCCTACATCGGTTGTAACGCCGAAGAAGATGATGATGATACTGATGAAAATGAGGTAGTCTCATTCTCTGTGGGTGTGGGGAGAGGGAGGGGCGTAAGATCCCCCCTCCCCACAGCTAATAATTTCATATTCGGTTTATAAATGTACAATGATTTCGGTGGTCTACGGAGCAAAACGTTGCAGTGATACAGTGATGATATCTGGTTTGAATCCTGGTAAAAACTTCCGAGACTATCCAGGCCTGATCGATACCCGGGCATCAATCGGGGGTAATAGAGAAACGACTGCGCTTTGTGCCTACCACACAATGCCCTAGTTTGATAGATCTTATACTCTGAACGGAGACACGTTGGCCTATAGGTAGCGCACTGGGTTGATGCACAGACTGTGCCGGTTTGAATCCTGGTCTGGTAAAGGATTTGTTACAGGGTCTGGAGGGTGTACCCGAATCTGCCATGCTCTGATGGATGGACCTTTCAGCAATTGTGGATTAGTAAAGACGGCTGAAAGATGTGCAGGCAACAAATCGCCTTGAATGCCGCGAAACACTGTTTCAATAGCACCGTAGATCGACCTGGTCTAACGTGAATACTTTCTTATGTGTTAATTTTACTATAATCTGAACCATATAATTGTTACACAGTTCCTGTGGGGTACTAGCAAAATGTTTCCTTAAACATTCACAAAATGAAGAAAGCAGATATTTCTTTTGTGTTTTTGGAAATCGGGCTTTAAAGCGGGGAATGTAAATTCCTGCCAATGATCTGAACAAGCACTTCCTGTCTCAAGCTGAGTATTAATTAGGTGCAAAACAAAACGTTGCTATGGTATTTTGATCAGTCATAGTAGTCTCCCCTTGATTACAAGAAAAAGGGGAGAGAAATAAAAGGATCAAGTTAAAAGTTAAACAATTAATACTCTAAAATGAGAAAAGAAAAAAGGGGAAGATAATTCATCCGTTGATTAACTGAAAGTGATGACGCGGTGTCTAATTAAAACGATCAAAGGACAACTCTTAAACATTTTGTTGTTGTTTTTACATTGACTTAATTCCCTTTGGATCTTAAAACTTCTACGAGTGCTTAGTTTGGTGTAGGCAATATGCGGGGAAGGCAATGATATAAAAACTTTAAGCCCATAAAAAAAAAAAACAGATATTGAAATATGGAGCTGGATATGGTTGAGGGTAGGCAATAGTTGGTGCTGACCAAATACCAGTACTTTTTAAAATTAGTTTTTATTGGTTTTCCCTATTTATGTAAAATAAACGTCTATGATGAAAACTGAACATGACTTGTTCTTGCTTGATGTTGCAATAAGCTGAAAAAAAAAAAAAAAATTTTTTTTTTATGTTAACAAAAAAAAGCTTTGAAAAACAAGTTTGTTTCAAGTGATAAAAAAAAAGTTTTTAAAGTGGACTGAAAAGTACCAGACAGTTTTAAGAAGTTCAACCACAGACGATAAATCTGTTAACGTTGAAATAGATCGAGAAAATTGTATGAATTTTTATATTAGAGTATGCTTTTAAAATAATCTACGAATTGACACGAAATGGTATAGACCAGGTGTCCTCAACCCTTTGATAAAAGTGTGCCCAAGCATTATTTATAATTCATTCTGCGTGCCCAAGCATTATTTATAATTCATTCTGCGTGCCAAAGGCTTAAAACTCATTATGCTCTAGCGCTCAATTTATTGTAGAAGAGACTTTTTCGAATGGTCTCGCGTGCCATCGATCATCGATCTGCGTGCCAAGTCTGGCTCGCGTGCCGTGGGTTCCCGATCCCGGTGGGATTACTTTTACTACACAATGTATGCAAATTTTGTTTTTACCTTTTGTACTTTTAAATGACATATTGTCGTATTTGATGTAACAGCCACGGCTGATTAGGCTGTATGTGTGTGGATGTGTATCTGTTAATGCGGAGTTATTCCGCCTTAACCCCTGACGATTCGGAAACACCTTGTTGAGCATAAACACCATCTTGTTTGTACTAGCCGTTGAACGAGGTGCAACAGAGGGATGGGGGGGGGGGGGGGCGCGCGAGCTGGGGGGGGGGGTGCGGAGGTGAGTAAAGTGCAAACGGCGATAAAGATGAGTTACACATCTCTGTATACACCAGGACTCGTTCACACCTCAATGAACTTTGGGAAGAAATGATAGCACGTGACATCTCTAGCGCAGTGTGTGTTTTGGAAAGAAAATACTCTGCTCCAACTACATTCCTTCGGTATCTATTTTTGTATGTTCGATTCTTTTTTTTTGTTCTGTTTCGCATGCCACCGATGTCTGTCCATTCTTTTATATTTCATTCTGTCCATCCTTTTTCATTCGTTTCTTTCGTTCTGTACATTCTTTTTTCTTTTTTTCTTTCATTCCGTCCATCCTTTCTCCTCTTTTATTTCATTCCGTCCAACCTTTTCTTTTTTTTTAAATTTCATTCCAATCATTTTCTTTCTTTTATCTTATAAGTTTACAGACGTTCCTTCTAGATAGAAGATTATTACGTCCACTAGGCCCAAAACTCCTGCAGGGCGACAGGGATCCGTCGGTGGCAGGGCTAGAACCCGCGACCTGTCAGATGGTTTTTGGTTGACAGTCCGGTGAACTAACCGCTGGACCAGCCGGCTTCACAGCCTATCAACCCATCACTTTGTACAATTTGTTTGTTTTTTCATTGATTCTGTTTTGTTATTGTGTTTTTCCCATCTGTCAAAACAAATTAGTAAACAAAAACAAAACGATAAAAAAAAAACACCACCAGTAAAATTACTTTAATATTACTACTACTGTTATAGCCACTGGTGTATATTTAGATGTCTACTTTACAGGTGGCACCTTCAGTGGGAGTCAAAGACAAACTGATCGTGGTGCACTGGTGAAAAATAACGCACAAAAAAAAAAACGACGCCATGAAGGAGTATCTTGCACTCCTCTGCTTCGTGGCCTCCTGCCTGGGCCCCTCGGGGGCGTATTCCTACGGCTTCCTCATTAACGCAAGTAAGTTGGAGGCTTAATTTCTTTCTTTTTGAATGTTCTGTTTGAAATACTTTCTCTTTTTTTCTATGAGCCTAAATTGATGGGACACTTTGTGTTAGATTACTTATCTACACAGACATTAGTTTAGTGATACAGACAATAGTTTAGTGATACAGACATTAGTTTAGTGATACAGACATTAGTTTAGTGATACAGACATTAGTTTAGTGATACAGACGTTAGTTTAGTGATACAGACATTAGTTTAGTGATACAGACAACAGTTTAGTCATACAGACATTAGTTTAGTGATACAGACAACAGTTTAGTCATACAGACATTAGTTTAGTGAAACAGACAATAGTTTATTGATACAGACATTATTTTAGTAACGGGGTCGCGAACTTTTAGCTATTATTGCGCCATACTAAGATTTCTAAATCATTCAACGTCCAACAGCCTGAAAGCTAACCAGCTCTACTATATTCTTTTAATAAAAAAAATGTTGTTAGCGCCGTAGTAAGACCAATGCCAAAAGCAATGGAGCTACTTAGAGAAAATCATTAAAGCGTTTCATATTTAATGAAATTTACGTGGTTGTGATATTAATTTATTTATTTTTTTTAATATTTTTTTTTGCATTTAGGTCTATAGTAAAATTAATAGAAAATGTATTAAACAAATTTCAAATATAATATTAGTGGCTAATAATGCTTTTATATTTTTATAGTTAACAAGAAATAATTTGAACACCAGCTATAAATTCCTTAAATTTTTTTTATCTCAGCCTAACTGAGATTTCTTTTTTTTTTTTTCCAAAAATGTTTATTCATGAAAAATTGCATTTACATTACCAAAATTATTATTTTACACAGAGAAAAAAGGGATAGGAGACATTTATTGCATTTTTACAATTCCAAAGAGATAGAAGACAGCAGAGAATATTTAAATACTTAGTTTACCTGCACAATCTCATATATTTTACACGAAGAAACTGAGATTTCTTATATTATTTTTATTCCAACAAATTAGGCAATATAGTTAAGCTAAATTGATATGTAGTAATCATTCAAACTGGGTAGTTAATGTAAAATTTATTTATGTAAATATAAGTTATTTAGTCATAAAATATTTATGAAATTTATAACAACCTAGTATAGTTTGATCATTTTAAAGTTAATACTAAAAGCCATTATTTTATTTTCATTAAAAAAAATATTAGAAACAAATCAGAACATTTGAACGCAAAGAAAAGGATTAATTATCTCCCTTTAAATTAACTTTACCAAATTAATGTTGATTTTAGTGATGACAAACGAGTTGTGTTTTGTAATATAACTAATATTACTTTTTAGTTATTTTTTAATACATTTCCAGCATTATGGTGTTGATTTCAAGATGTAATTAGAGGTATAACTGTTAAACAGTGATAAATACAAATTTCCTGCCTAATTTGTTTGTCCATTTGAGAAGTTTAATTTTTAGACATTAAGAATTAGCCTACAGCAATAATATAATGGTAGTATAGCAAAGTAAAATATCCCGTCAGACCAAATTGATCTATAGGGCCGGTGAAGCAGCATTTACCAGTTTTGTGTGACAACGGCATACTAGGGTATTGTGGGGCCAGCACATAGCCCAGCTAAACTACCCCATCTAAAAGTACCTGTAAAAGCTGGGTAGACTCAGGGACACCACCAGACCTGGGAACAAATTCTAGCCTCCATCAGGATTCGAACCCACGAGCTTCGGTACGCCAGCTGAACGCGCTGTCGCTCGGCCCCCGTGCTCAATAATGCTTACATGTAATGAAACGAAATGAAATTGTTCTAGAATAAATTATTTGCATGCCTACTTAAATAAGACGAGTAGAAAACTGTTTTGAATGTAATTTGTCTGTATCCAATAATGAGCGCATTGACTTGAATGCTCTTCGCTAACTGTTCAATGTCAGGTACATATTTAGTTACTTCTTAATGGTCAAGTGTATGCTTAAAACAGCTTTCATGTGCGATAAATTCTGTTCACACGTGTAAGTTGAACAAATAGCTGAAAGAAGAGTGAATGTCTAGAAGTTGAGTTCAGCAGATGACTTTTCTTAAGCTTCTTCCTTCTAGACTTTCTTGCAATTTCGGCTATTCTGAAATATTTTATAAACGTTTAAAATTCAATATTGCAAACATCTCTGGCAGTGATGAAATATTTACACACAAACTTTCATCAACTTTAACAGTTAACATACATTGTGATTTTCTGAAAGTTTATCAAGCAGCCGACATTAATCAATGTTGACTTATTAGTACGTTGTTGAATGCATTAAAAATCTCTTTCTTTGGGAAGTATCTCGCGCGCCATTAAAAATTGCTCTGTTGCCAAGTGTGGCACGCGTACCTTAGGTTGCCGGCCCCTAGTTTAGTGTATTAACACAGAGACTAATTTAGTATGTTGAAAACTGACAATAGTTGAGTTTATTGACACAGACAATAGTTTAGTATATTGACACAGACAATAGTTTAGTATATTGACACAGACAATAGTTTAGTATATTGACACAGACAATAGTTTGGTATATTGACACAGACAATAGTTTAGTATATTGACATAGACAATAGTTTAGTATATTGGCACAGACAATAGTTTAGTATATTGACACAGACAATAGTTTAGTATATTGACATAGACAATAGTTTAGTATATTGACACAGACAATAGTTTAGCATATTGACACAGACAATAGTTTAGTATATTGACACAGACAATAGTTTAGTATATTGACACAGACAATAGTTTAGTATATTGACACAGACAATAGTTTAGTATATTGACACAGACAATAGTTTAGTATATTGACACAGACAATAGTTTAGTATATTGACACAGACAATACTTTAGAACAGGGGTCGGCAACCCTTTCCTAATAGTGTGCCATACTAAGATTTCTAAATCATTAAGCGTGCGTGCCATGCCAACAGCCTGAAAGTTAACCTGCTTTACTTTATATTTTTTTTATAAGACAACTTTGTTAGCGCCTTAGCAAGACCAATGCCAAAAGCAGTGGAGCTTCGTAGAGAAAATCGTTAAAGCTTTTTAAATGTAATTAGCATTTAACTTGTTTGTGATTTTCATATGTTGTTTTTTTTTTCAATTAGGTCAATAGTAAAAATAATAGAAAATGTATTATACAAATTTCACATTAAAGGTTAGTTAGTGTCGAATAATTATAATATAGTTAACAAGAACTGTTCGAACACCAGCTATTAATTCCTTATATTTTGAACGTAACATGAGATTTTCTCTAATATTTTCCGACAGATCTGACGAATTTAATACAGTTAAGCTAAATTGATACATCGTAATCATACAAATTGGCTAGCTAATGTAAAGTTTATATATGTAAATATAAGTTATTTAGTCATAAAATATTCATAAAATGTATAAAGTACCTTGTATAGTTTCATCATTTTAAAGTTAAATACTGTAAGCCAATATTTATTATTTATAAAAAAAAATATTACAAAGATATTTAAATATGTTAACGTAAAGAAAATTAATGATCTCCCTTTAAATTAAATTTCCCAAATAAATTTTGATTTTAGTGATGAAAAACAAGTTATGTTTTGTAATATGTTTGGAAATATCTCGCGTGCCATTAAAAATCGCTCTGCTTGCCAAGTGTCGCAAGCGTTCCTTAGGTTGCCGATCCCTAGTAGGTGTCTACATTGTGGCCAGGCCTTGGTATAAATAAGATACAATTTTAGTGGAGACATCTTGTAGATGAGAATCAATAAAGTCGAAACGAAACTTCGACAGAGATTCCATGTAGAACTTAAAAAAAAACAACACTTTATAGGTCTACTCTAACAGACTGCAGACAAAACACGTCACCACCCTGATAG
The DNA here is from genome assembly GCA_949126835.1 of Anisus vortex. NCBI lineage: Eukaryota > Metazoa > Mollusca > Gastropoda > Planorbidae > Anisus > Anisus vortex. The sequence continues at coordinate 14,403,924 of OX421498.1, read as the reverse complement.
CACAGGGAATGCGGACCGAGCTAGATTTTGCTCGGTTCTTTTTCGGCACGCTCGGCTTCCGTCTTTCGAATGCTTTTTGCATTCGGTTTGCATTTGAGAAATTTCGGCACTTTTTTTGCGCCTCCGTGCTTTTTATAGCCTACGTATCGCATTTGGACCGATTATGTGCAGTCGAAAATGTTAAAGTTAAAAAAAAATTATTTTCAATTATTTTTAAGAAAAAAAAAACTAATGTGAATATTAAGTAACATAAGGAATTTAAAAGATGTATTATTAGAATTTTATTTTTTTTTACAAAAATTATGGAAGATATAGGCTACAGTACTACAGTAAAAAAAGAAATTAATTTTAAACCGCTAGACACTGCCATATTGAATCGACAACGAGTTTAGTAAAATTTTCAGACAAGATGGCGTCACGCTGTTGTAGTTTCAAATTGATGAAAAAAATGAAGAAACAGTGGTTAGTCCGCATTAAACGTGACGAAGGGCCACTTTACAAGGTAAGCCTACAGTAAATATAGATATATATTAAATATTATAGACTCGATAATTCATACTTTACTACTGACTTTCAATAAAAGCCATGCTGCATTACTTTTAAAATTTTCACTTTCTTTTTAAACCACGCTGTCTACTAACGTCTAGAGTCTAGACTAAATAGATATTACTATAATTAAATTAATTATTTCTATATAATAATTTATAGTAAGCTAGAAGTCTAAACAATTTAATTTATATAAGATATCATTTCGATGGAATATTAAATATATTTTTAGTACGATTTAACATTTAGAGTATTTAGAGTTTAGAATTAGAATAATATGAAGTAGGCCCTATTTACTATTGAGTCTATTGTCACTATTGTGAATTGTGGTTGGAGTTAGATTTACTGGCTATGCTCAATGCTATATAATATGTTTCAGCTTTTTCATATATTGTATTTGTATTATATATAATAATATTATTATAAATTAATCAAATTATAGGCCTAAGTCTCAGTAATAAATAGTAAATTAAAAAGAGTTAGGCCTATTAAATAGTTAAAATAGTAATATATTTTAGATACGTTCCTTTTAGATAGAATTAGGCTTATTAGGCCTACTATTAATTTAAATTTTTAATGATTTCATGTCGTTCATATTATTAATTTAGGCCTATATTAAATTATTAGGCCTATATTTAAATTACTGTACATATTTAATTCAGCACAGGCTTACTGCTAGCTATTAAATATTAAATCAGAATCTTAAAATGATTTTCAACCCTAGTTTACTTATCAACTAATGTCTGTTTTTTCTTTCTAGTGTCTAGTCACATCTTTGCAGATGCTATGGCTATCAAAGAGTCACAAAGCGTAAGAGCTTCGTAGGTACTTCAAGTAGGCCTAAATGTTTATGGCCAACGTTAAGGACACTACAAGGATTACAAAAGCTGCAATGCAAAGAATCAAGCTGAGCCAGAGATGACCTGGAAGAGAATGAGTGTTCAGAATTATATAAATATATTCAGGTAATTTTTATTATAATCAGTTATATCTATGGAAAAGTAATTAATTGTGCAATATTTAATTAATTAAATATATTCTCTTTGCTGCTTTTAAAAATTTGAGCAAGTAATCTAAAAAAAGTATTGTTTTCATAGATTATTGTGACATGGCAAGTAAGTGACTGAGCAGCTCAGCGAGCTGGGGACAGCAGGATGAAGCAATGTGGCAAAGGAAAAGACAAAGGTATGATTTAAACAGATATTGATATAAACATAATTTGATGTTTTATCATTTGTTTTTGTTACTTTCTTTGGTAATGAAGATAATGTATTGATTTTTTTCTTCTTAGGACAATTTGATTCCTCCACAGATGAAGATGAGACACTGACTAGAATAACCTAGTAAGTACACGCACTTAATTTCAATTACATTTTACGATTAAGTATTTATTAAACTATTATTTGTTTTAAGTTTCCAATTGGTCTAAATAAAATAAAAAAATATAACATTCTTACTAGTAATAATTTGTATCCATATATTTTTTCGGATTTTGAATGTTGAATGGAAAATGTGTTTAATTATGACTGACATTCTATTTAGTTCATAATATAAACTTGCTAACTAGCATTTAATAATTTTTGGATTTTCTGCTAGGCCTGTCAATTTTTAAACTTGAAAGTTGTATTTTTATTGCTTGTTAATTTATTTTAATAGATTTAAGACCACCTACTCCATCAAAGACAGCCTGCCATTCTAACCAGGTATATTTTAATTATAATGCTTAAATTCTTTTAGGATTTAATATGGAAAATTGTATAAGTTAATGAATGAATTAATTTTTTCAGTATGAACTGTTGATAAATGCCATTATAAATATTTTTTTTTTTACTGATATATAGCTAGAACAGAGAGTGGAACATGTACTTGTGGATATGGAGTTAGAGCATCCCAGTGTATGTAATACATTTTATTCTCAAATAATAAAATATTAACCTTTCTACTAGTACCAACCTACTTTCCGCCTATGTATACCTTGTATCTTCTTCTATCCCATAACCCAAGCATTATTTTACTAATTATTCCCTATGGCCCAGACTTTATTTCAAAATGGCTTAGACATCAATAGTTGTTTTTTTTTTGTTGTTGGTAAAAACTGATAACAACACATAGAGAGTAAATTGCTCCAAACATAAGAATTGACCCTATTTGAACAATCTAATTAATAAAATAATTGTATTCATTCGTAATATTAATTCATAAGAAAAAGTTCCATCAACGTGCAAGTCCATAATAAAGGAAGGTAATTTGGTAGCGTCCATTAGGAGTGCAATTTAAATTTTGTCTCTATATTTTTTAAATATTTGTCATGTAGGCCTATATGTTTTTGTATATAGGCTACTTGTCAATCTGTTGTTTTCTCTATGCTTGTCAACGTGTCTGTTTTTTTAAATATGTGTAAATGTGTATTTCTATTCTTGATTAATCTATCGCATAGCTTTAGAAGAGTAATTTTTTTTTACTCTCCCTAGATTTAGTTTTTTTCTAATCTAATAGACCTTTTAATTTGTCTAAGTGTAATTTTTTTTTTTCTGTTTTGTTGAGTATTTATAGTAATCAATTTTGTAGTGTGAACTGAATTATTATATGAAATATATTTCACATAAATTTAAATTACTTTCTGTTTTCTATTTTCAAAGGAAAGCTTTTAAATATTATTACATGTGATTCTAGAACTTCTTGATATTAAATTACGATCTATCAATGTGGTTTTTATTTCTCTTTTATAGGTGAATCTTCATTGTTTCCTTGGAGTTGACATTGTAAAGGCTTTCTTTTTCAACTCTATGAAAAAAGTTTTCACCAATAGTTTTGCAGCAACAATGTGTTGGTCAGGGAGTAGGGGCAAAACAGAGTTCCGGACTTTACGTACCATATAAAAGATGTAACAGTCTGTGAGTATTTACAATTGTTTACATATCACCCTTCTGACCTTTTCTTTTATTACCTTACTCTGTAGTATTAATAGTAGTGGGGCATTGTGACAGAATAACATTTTTATGCCTATACATAGGTCCCCAGCTTTAATCCAATTAGATGCACTGGAATTTTCCCCCCGATCAGGTGTGCCCTTGAGTCTAGTTCAGATTCAAACCTGACACAAGTTAGGGAAATGTAAATCGCATGTTTCACTATCCCCATGGATCCAAATGATCTTAAATTAAAGGTTTTTTTTAATTTTTAATAGTATTAAAGCTACATCAAAATGTCAATAAAATGGATCCACACTTTACAAAAATAGGCAAATTAATTAAATACTGTCTTAATTTAATACAATTTTGGTTTTATGTTTTCATTACCTTTTCCACTCATAATTTTACTAATTACTTGGGTAAAATAAAGATGTCCACCCATTAAATTTTGCTTGATTCCTTGAATTTATCAGCCAAGAATTACTAAGTTTGAAGATTTTAAAAGAAAAAGAAAATAAGAATCTCAATTAACATTAATTTTTATAAAGCTTTAGTACAGGGTGTATTACAAATCTTTGCATCTGCAGTAGGCCTATTAGTATTAGGTAACTTATGGAAAAAAAAATTATATCAAATGTAGTAAGATAGTATCCTAACTATTTGAAAGTTATTTTTTATGCATTTACAATTGTTTTTAGATGCAGCTAGATGTCACAAGAGTGCAGCCGAGGAGGAAATTAATAAAAGCAAACAGATGATGGTTTCACTGCAGACAGAGATGGTGGCAGACGAAGACATGCCAAAGAGGCACTTCTAAAAAAAGAAATAAAAGCTTTTAATTTTCAATAAAAATTTCCTTGCAATATTTTGTTCTGACCTTTTTTCATTACTATATGTCAACGTGTCTGTATGTCTATTACTTTTATGTTTTGAAATTCTGAATGTACAATATTATGCATGCTAATTTTATGATAAATCTAATTCGGGCCACTTGTGGGTGAGTGTCGGCTATAAGCAGCTAAGGTTCGGTGAGGGGGCGGCTATAAGCAGCTAAGGTTCGGCAAACATTTGGTTTTGCTACTGTTGCCGATCATTTCCGATCTGTAGCCGAGCTCTGCCCGGATGCTTTCGAGTTAGCAAAATGGCATCTGGGATGGACCTCACTGCCGACATGCGCCCGAGTTTTTTGCCGAGACCTTCCCGAATTTGGCCCGAAGGTAGTGTGCTATTAGGGCAGTACACCAGTTGTCAAATATTTATATACCCACTCTTTAGAGAATATAGTAGCTCTAAGATAACACCATTCAATAAATACATATTTTTACGATATTACTTTATATTAAATTGGACCCAATGTGTTTGTTTTATTGGTGTTTCTGTGCAAGGATTGATATATTTATTATTCGTTTCTGTTCTATTTTACCATAGGGACGATAAATACGTGCGCTGCGTTTTTAAGATATTTCGGTTGCGGAGTTAAAATAATCACATTGGCTAGTGGTACTAAGATCTGGAATGTTCCACACCACACCTCCCCCCCCCTCATTCTCCACAAAGTCACCCGTTTTCCCTTACCCCCCCCCCCCCCTGCGCAACTCACCTTTAGGGGGCATTGTGATAAATATTTGCGCTTGGACCTTTGGACCCATTTTGTGGTTGCATATTTTCGTGTCCAAGTGTAGGCTATTTGTGTGTGTGTGTGTGAGTGTGTGTGTCGGGGTGGTGTCGGGGGGAATATCCCTGGTGGGGCTGGTTAGAATAGTACTCCAGTAAACTATAGATAGCGTGCGTGCGTGCGTGTATGTGTTTGGAGCCGGGGGGGGGGGGGGGGAAGAGCACAGATGATCAAACATTAATATTTTAAACATTAATATGCGTTTGTTTAGTTATACTCCATTTGCTAGAATTCAAACAAGAACACACACACACACACACATATACACTCACACACACACTCTCACACCTCTCACAAAGATACACTTGTAAACGCAGACAGACACACATACTCACACATAGACGAACAAATATGGAACAAAACGGGGAGGCGGTGACAAATAATCCTCATTTCACCCACTTATGACATTCCTATCAAAGGGAGACAAAAAAAAGTAATAACTCCCAAATTGAGGTGGAGATAATCTGCAGAGTCACGTGCCAATTGTGTCCCTTGGCTATCACGAGCAAACAGCGTCCTGCAATCCGATTGGTCAAAAATGATGGTGTGATTCACGCGCTGGGGGGACGGTGGTAATGTATTGATGATCAAGGGGTGACGCCTGCTGGAACAAGTCCCATGGTTCGAGATAAAGGGCAGGCGGTGCAAATGTCCAAGCGTATCGGGGGATTTACTAACCCTGATAGCACATGGTTTTCGGACCGAGCTAGATTTTCGTCGGTGCCAGGTCGGCACGCGCGGCATCCGATTTCGATTGCTTTTTGCATTCGGTTTGCATTTGAGAAAGTTCGGCACTTTTTTTTGCGCCTCCGTGCTTTTTATAGCCTACGTAACGCATTTGGACCGATTATGTGCAGCCGAAAATGTTAAAGTTAAAAATAAAGCCTATATTTATTTTCAATTATTTTTAAGAAAAAAAAAACGAATGCGAATATTAAGTAACATAAGGAATTTAAAAGATAATAATTTCATTATATAATTATAATATATTTTATCGGTATTATTAGAATTTGTAAAAATTATGGAAGATAGGCTACATTAAAAAAGCAATTAATTTTAAACCGCTAGACACTGCCATATTGAATCGACAACGAGGTTAGTCAAGTTTTTCAATTGATGAAAAAATTCTTAAGAAACAGTGGTTAGTCCGCATTAAACGTGACGAAGGGCCACTTTACAAGGTAAGCCTATACAGTAAATATAGATCTATATTAAATATTATAGTTTTATAGACTCGATAATTAATACTTCACCACTGACTTTCAATAAAAGCCATGCTGCAATACTGCATTAATTTTTAAATTGTCACTTTCTTTGTAAACCACGCTGTCTACTAACGACACTAACGTCTATAATTTATAATTAAATTAATTAGGCTATATAGTCTAATAATTTATAAATAAATTATAGTAAGTTAAGTAAGTTAGAAGTCTGATTTTCTAAACAATTTAATTTATGTAAGATAATAAGATATCATTTCGATGGAATATTAAATATATTTTTTTAGTAATTTTTTACATTTAGAATTACTATAATAATATGAAGTAGTGTTAGATTTACTGCTGGCTATGGCTATACCGCTATACCCATGCTAGAACTGAACTAAGAATATGTTTCAGCTTTTTCATATATATATATTATATAGGCCTATATTGTATTTGTATTATATATAATATTATAAATTAATCAAACTATAGGCCTAAGTTGAGGCTAAGTCTCAGTAATAAATAGTAAATTAAAAAGAGTTAGGCCTATTAAATAGGCCTAGTTAAAATAGTAATATATTAATTTTAGATACGTTCCTTCTAGACTAGATAGAATTACTATTTTTTAAAAATTTTAAATGATTTCATGTCGTTCATATTATTAATTTAGGCCTACTTTAAATTATTAGATTTAAATTACTGTATTTAATTCAGCACAGGCTTACTGCTAGCTATTCAATCGAAATCTTAAAAGGATTTTCAACCCTAGACGCCCTAGTTTACTAATCAACTAAGACTAATGTCTATTTTTTTCTTTCTAGTCTCTTCCTTGCAGATGCTATGGCTATCAAAGACTCACAAAGTAAGAGCTTCCTAGGTAGGCCTACTTAAAGTAGGCCTAAATGTTTAAAATTATGGCCAACGTTAAGGTCACTACAAAGATTACAAAAGCTGCAAAGAATCAAGCTGAGCCAGAGATGACCTGGAAGAGAATGAGAGTGTTCAGAATTATATAAATAGATCTGTATTAAATCAGGTAGCTTATATTATAATCAGTTATATCTATGGAAAAGTAATTAATTGTGCAATATTTAAGTCATTAAATATATTTTCTTTGCTGCTTTTTTTAAAATTTGAGCAAGTAATCTAAAAAAAAGTATTGTTTTCATAGATTATTGTGACATGGCCAGTAAGTGACTGAGCAGCTCAGCGAGCTGGGGACAGCAGGATGAAGCAATGTGGCAAAGGAAAAGACAAAGGTATGTTTTAAACAGATATTGATATAAGAATAATTTGATGTTTTATTATTTGTTTTTGTTACTTTCTTTGGTAATGAAGATAATGTATTGATTTTTTCTTCTTAGGACAATTTGATTCCTCCACAGATGAAGATGAGACACTGACTAGAATAAACCTAGTAAGTACATGCACTTAATTTCAATTATATTTTACGATAACGTATTTATTAAACTATTATTTGTTTTAAGTTTCCAATTTGTCTGTATAAAATAAAAAAATAAAATATAGCATTCTTACTAGTAATAATTTGTATCCATATATTTTTTCGGATTTTGAATGTTGAATGGAAAAATGTGTTTAATTATTACTGACATTCTATTTAGTTCATAATATAAACTTGCTAACTAGCATTTAATAATTTTTATGATTTTCCGCTAGGCATGTCAATTTTTAAACTTGATGGTTGTATTTTTATTGCTTGTAAATTTATTTTAATAAATTTAAGAGCACCTACTCCATCAAAGACAGCCTGCCATTCTTACCAAGTATATTTTAATTATAATGCTTAAATTCTTTTAGGATTTAATATGGAAAATTGTATAAATTAATGAATGAATTAATTAATTTTTACAGTATGAACTGTTGATAAATGCCATTATAAATATTTTTTTTTTTTTACTGATAGCTAGAACAGAGAGTGGAACATGTACTTGTGGATATGGAGTTAGTGCATCTCAGTGTATGTAATACATTTTATTCTCAAATAATAAAATATTAACCTTTTCCAGTACCAACCGATTTTCCTGCTATGTATACCTTGTATCTTCTTCTATCCCATAACCCAAGCATTATTTTACTAATTATTCCCTATGGCCCAGACTTTATTTCAAAATGGCTTAGACATCAATAGTAGTTTTTTTTTTGTTGGTAAAAACTGATAACAACACATAGAGAGTAAATTGTTCCAAACATAATAATTTACCGTATTCGAACAATCTAATTAATAAAATAATTGTATTCATTCGTAATATTAATTCATAAGAAAAAGTTCCATCAACACGTAAGTCCGTAAAGGAAGGTAATTTGGTAGCGTCCATTAGGAGTGCAATTTAAATTTTGTCTCTATATTTTTAAAATATTTGTCATGTAGGCCTATATGTTTTTGTATATAGGCTACTTGTCAATCTGTTGTTTTCTCTATGCTTGTCAACGTGTCTGTTTTTTAAATATGTGTAAATGTGTATTTCTATTCTTGATTAATCTATCACATAGCTTTAGTCTTTTTTTTTACTCTCCCTAGATTTAGTTTTGTTCTAATCTAATTGTCCTTTTAATTTGTCTAGGTGTAAATATTTTTTTCCTGTTTTGTTGAGTATTTGTAGTAATCAATTTTGTAGTGTGAACTGAATTATTATATCAAATATATTTCACATAAATTTTTATTACTTTCTGTTTTCTATTTTCAAAGGAAAGCTTTTAAATATTATTACATGTGATTCTAGAACTTCTTGATATTAAATTATGATCTATCAATGTGTTTTTTCTCTTTCATAGGTGAATCTTCATTGTTTCCTTGGAGGTGACATTGTAAAGGCTTTCTTTTTCAACTCTATGGAAAAGGTTTTCACCAACAGCAACAATGTGTTGGTCAGGGAGTAGGGGCAAAACAGAGTTCCGGACTTTACGTACCGTATAAAAGATGTAACAGTCTGTGAGTATTTACAATTGTTTACATATGACCCTTCTGACCTATTCTTTTATTACCTTACTATGTAGTATTAATAGTAGTTGGGCATTGTGGCAGAATAGCATTTTGATGCCTATACATAGGTCCCCAGTTTTAATCCAAGTGGCTGCGCTGGAATTTATAATTTTACTAATTACTTGGGTAATATACAGATGTCCACCCATTAAATTTTGCTTGATACTTTGAATTTATCAGCCAAGAATTACTAAGTTTGAAGATTTAAAAAGAAAACGAAAATAAATTAAATATCTCTATTAACATTAATTTTTATAAAGCTTTAGTACAGGGTATATTACAAATCTTTGCATCTGCAGTAGGTCTATTAGGTAACTTATGGGAAAAAATTATATCAACAGTACCAGTATATCAAATGTAGTAAGATAGTCTCCTAACTATTTGAAAGTTATTTTTTATGCATTTACAATTGTTTTTAGATGCAGTTAGATGTCACAAGAGTGCAGCTGAGGAGGAAATTAATAAAAGCAAACAGATGATGGTTTCACTGCAGACTGAGATGGTAGCAGACGAAGACATGCCAAAGAGGCACTTCTAAATAAAGAAATAAAAGCTTTTAATTTTCAATAAAAATTTGCTTGCAATATTTTGTTCTGACCTTTTTTCATTACTATATGTCAACGTGTCTGTATGTCTATTACTTTTATGTTTTGAAATTCTGAAGGTACAATATTATGCATGCTAATTTTATGATAAATCTAATTCGGGCCACTTGTGGGTGAGGGTCGGCTATAAGCAGATACGGTTCGGCAAACATTTGGTTTTGCTACTGTTGCCGATCATTTCCGATCTGTAGCCGAGCTCTGCCCGGACGCTTTCGAGTTAGCAAAATGGCATCTGGGGTGGACCTCACTGCCGACATGCGCCCGAACTTTTTGCCGAGCCCTTCCCGATTTTGGCCCGAAGGTAGTGTGCTATTAGGGAAGCTCTCAAATACCCTGCTACGGAATATCTATCTATCTATATGTCTATCCATACATTATTCTATATATCTATAGATCTATCAATCTATTATTCTAGCTATCTATCCACCTATTTAACTATATATCCGTTTATCTCTCCAATATACCTGTATATCTATCTATCCTTATATCTTTCTATCCTTATATCTTTATATCCTTATATCTTTCTATCCTTATATCTATCTATCCTTATATCTTTCTATCCTTATATCTTTCTATCCTTATATCTTTCTATCCATATATCTTTCTATCCTTATATCTATCTATCCTTGTATCTTTCTATCCTTATATCTTTCTATCATTATATCTTTCTATCCTTATATCTATCTATCCTTATATCTTTCTATCTTTCTATCCTTATATCTTTCTATCATTATATCTTTCTATCCTTATATCTATCTATCCTTATATCTATCTATCCTTATATCTTTCTATCATTATATCTTTCTATCCTTATATCTTTCTATCCTTATATCTTTCTATCCTTATATCTATCTATCCTTATATCTATCTATCCTTATATCTTTCTATCATTATATCTTTCTATCCTTATATCTTTCTATCCTTATATCTATCTATCCTTATATCTTTCTATCCTTATATCTTTCTATCATTATATCTTTCTATCCTTATATCTTTCTATCCTAGTATCTTTCTATCCTTATATCTTTCTATCCTTGTATCTTTCTATCCTTATATCTTTCTAACCTTGTATCTCTCTATCTTTTCTATCTTTCTATCCTTATATCCATCCATCCTTATATCTATCTATCCCTATATCTATATATCTATCTATCTAACCATATATCTATTTATCTATATATCTATGTGTATATTTATATTTGTGTCTGTTTAGTATCTATACCTTTTATCTGCCTCTCTCTCTTTATATATAAATCTTTATTTATATAATCTATTTATCTATCTTTCTGTGTATCTTTATGTCTAAATTTCCTGTCTCTCTAACTGAATTAGAACATTTTTGGTCAGAGCGCCTATCTATCTAGATCTTTATTTATCAGTCTATCTATATTAAAAACCAATTCATTTCTCTATAAACCAATTTATCGTTATATTCTATTCTATTCTAATCTTCGTAATACTGTGGAGACCCCGTAGAACCGAGGAAAAAGTCCACAATTTAAATACACATAAAATAACATAGCAAACATAACATAGCAAACAACAGTTATATACAGATAAAAGAGTGTCACTTTAGGTTTTTGGACCAGCACTTTAGTGGCGATTTGGAGGCTGGAACTGTAGGGGCAGTGATGGAGGCCTGGTCCAGGGTGTTCCACAGCCTAATGGCTGACGGAAAAAAAGAATATATTGATCCATCTAGATATGTATACATTCATCTACATTCGTTTTTTCTTTCTATCTATGTAGCTATTTAATCAATCAACATATATATTTTATAATATGTCTATCGATCTATTTTATAATCTTTCTATCTATCAATTAATCTATTTATCTAACGATCTACTTTATAATCTGTCTAACTGTCAATTAATCTATTTATATATCGATCTACTATATAATCTTTCTCTCTATCAATTAATCTATTTATATATCGATCTACTTTATAATCTGTCTAACTATCAATTAATATATTTATCTATCGATCTATTTTATAATCTTTCTATCTATCAATTAATCTATTTATCTATCGATCTACTTTATAATCTTTTTTAACTGTCAATTAATCTATTTATATATCGATCTACTTTATAATCTGTCTATCTATCAATTAATCTATTTATCTATCAATATGCCTCATAATCTGTCTATCTATCAATTAATCTATTTATCTATCAATCTACCTCATAATCTGTCTATCTATCAATTAATCTATTTATCTATCTATCTATCCAGCTATTTGTCTGTCACGCTATTTGACTTGCTATATATCAACGATATCTATTTTCTACTTTATTTTCTATCTATCTAAATGTTTTTCTCTTTCTCTCTCTTTCACTCTAATTGCTTTATGTCTTTGATGTAACGTGTTTCATAATAGGCAACTTTAAGGCCTCTCGTTCTAAGCTCTTTGATAATTTTGTGTGTGAAGTCGAAGAGCTCACTTAAATCACTCTCCATTCATTGACAATAATTGAGTATTTTTTTCCCATTAACTTTAAGAAATTCTCTCCCCTATGATAAAACACAAAACATAAATGAAATTCTCTCCCTTTGATAAAACACATAACATAAATGAAATTCTCTCCCTTTTATAAAACAAACAACATAAATGAAATTCTCTCCCCTTTGATAAGACACACAACATAAATGAAATTCTCTCCCCTTTGATAACACACACACAACATAAATGAAATTATCTCCCCTTTGATAAGACACACTACAGACACGAACTTCTCTCCCCTTTGATAACACACACTACATAAATGAAATTCTCTCCCCTTTGATAAAACACCCTACTTAAATGAAATTCTCTGCCTTTGATAAACGCACACAACATATCTGAGATTTTCTCCCCTTTGATAAGACACACATAGACACAACTAAGTTCTCTCCCCTTTATTTAGACGTCAAACATCATGCTACGGTTCTCTCCCCTTTAATAACAACCGTTACAGCAATGAAATTGTCTTCAAAACAAACTCAAAGAGACTGAATTCTTCTGCCCTTTAATATCGTATTCAACATTAATAAAACAAGTCTAGGCGTCTGCAACAGTTTGATAATAGTGTGCCAAAGAAGGATTCCTAATTTAGTCAGCGTGCCAACAGCCTAATGGTCATTCTGCTCTAGCACTCAATTTCTTGCAGAATTGACTTGAATAGCCTCTTTGTGTGGTCTTTCGCGTGTCATTGAAAATTGCTCTGCGTGCCAAGTGTGCCATAAATTGCAGACTCCTGAATTAAACTATATCCCTTTTAAAAAAAAATACACAACAGAAGTGAATTTATCTTCCCTTAATGGGCACACCTTGATTATCAAGCATAATAAGTACACAGTTAGAGCAATGTTCACTCTTTTAATAACAACAACATACTTAATTAATATATACTGAATAAAACTATAGAATTCTTCATTAATTTAGAATTCAAATTCACCCATACCACTGTGGACTTTTTCCTCGGGTCTAACTGGTTCTCCACAGTACAATGAAGAAGAAGAATTATAAAAAGCACCCTCTTAGATTTTGTTAATTTATAGTGGTTCAAGTAGGCTAATGAACAGCTGTTACAGGACTCAGGCGCTTAAATTTAAAAATTGTAACGCAAAAGCTAATGAGTTTAATAGACGCTATTTAAGTGTCGTGCAGGAATTTCTTTTTTTTTCTTTATCTATCTATCTATTTATTTATCTAATTATTTTTTTATTTATATATTTATCTATCTTTATAATTTATCTATGTAGCTATCTATCTAAATATATACATATCCGTCTATCTTTTATCATAAATTTTTTATCTATTAATCCACTTATCTTTCCACCCATTTTTCCTTCCAACAATGTATCATCAAGTATCTATTTACCTATATATCTATTTATCAAAATATTTATCTATTTATCTATCTTTCTATCTATCTATCTATCTATCTATCTATCTATCTATCTATCTTTCTCTCTCTCTCTCTCTCTCTCTCTCTCTATATATATATATATATATATATATATATATATATATATATATATATCAAGCTAGCTAGCTATCTTTCTGTTTGTCTCTCTATCAATCGGTATGTGTATCCGTTTAACTGCCTATTTATATTTCTCTCTATATATTTTCCCATTCTATTTTTATCCTGTTTTCTTCATGGCGCGATGACAATCATGAGCAGAAAAAAATCATTTTTAATGAAGACTCCACAACTCAACCAAAATGAATTCAATAAAAACTGTTGAAAAACAAAAATTAATCTTTACTCGACAAGTTTGGGAAATACACTGTTGTTGTTCGTCCGTCGTGATCGACGATGACCATTATTGTCGTCCTATGAAGTATGGGGTGTGGCTGTGCGGTGGGTTTTCATGTGGCTAAAGAGGCACTATCCTTGCGCGGAAGGTACGACTGCAAACCGTACAGGGGAAGGTCAGAGCGTCGACAATGGGCTCTAGGGCACGATCTTTCCTGGCTTGTCTCTTGGACTCAGCTGCTCTCTGTTTTTGCTCTTCGCAAAGAGCTGCTCCTTCATGGACCGCTGAGCGCCATGAGGCACGGTCTTTGGCTATCACCTCCCAGGAGTCCTCTTTAATGGAAAACGCTTTGGGTGATGCCTTGAGAGTGTCTTTATAGCGCTTTTTTGGACCTCCGCGAGCTCGCTGACCGTTTTTTTTAGCTCGCCATAGAAGAGCCTCTTTGGAAGACGGCAGTCAGGCATGCGTATAACATGCCCAGCCCAGCGAAGTTGAGACTGCATCAGACTTGTGTGGATGCTTGGGAGTCCTGCCCTGGCGAGTACCTCAAAGTCTGGAATTTTGTCCTGCCATTTGATATTTAGGATTTTTCTCAGGCTTTTTGTGTGGAAGTGATTCAGGAGCTTAGCATGTCGCTGATAAACAGTCCAAGTCTCACATGCATATAGTAAAGTAGGGAGCACGACTGCTCTGTAGACTTTTATTTTGGTTTGGGTGCTAATGCCCCTTCTGTTCCAAACATTTTTGTACAGACTTCCGAAGGTTGCACTGGCTTTTGAGATACGGAGGTTTACTTCATCATCAATGACAACACCCTGAGACAGTGTACTACCAAGGTACGTAAAGCGGTTTACTGTGTTGATTTTTTCACCATTGATACTGATGTTTGGCTCGACCTAGGGCTTTCCGGGGGCTGGTTGGTACAGGACTTCTGTCTTCTTAGTGCTGATGGTAAGTCCAAAGTTTGAGCATGCACTGGAAAATTGTTCAACACTGTGTTTCAGGTCAGCTTCAGAGCCGGCATTGAGAGCGCAGTCGTCGGCTAATAGTAAGTCATGAATGGTGTCAGACCTGACCTTTGTTTTTGCTTTGAGTCTCCTAAGGTTGAACAGCCCGCCATCAATGCGGTACCTAATGTCTACACCGTCAGGTCCATCCCTAAATGCATCACTGAGCATGGCTGTGAACATTAGACTGAACAGTGTTGGAGCCAGAACGCATCCCTGCTTGATACCATTTGTCACTGGGAAGGGTTCAGACATCTCTCCATTGTCCTGGACACGAGCCTGCATACCGTCATGAAGCCTTACCATAGCTATGAACTTTCTTGGGCAGCCGAACTTTGCCATGATTTTCCATAGGCCATCTCTGCTGACTGAGTCAAAGGCCTTGGTCAGATCGATAAAAATTGAATACAGGTCTAAGTTCGGCTCTTGGCACTTCTCTTGGAGCTGTCTAGCTGCGAATACCATGTCGATCGTGCCGCGCTCCTTGCGGAAGCCGCGCTGGCTTTCTGGTAGTAGACCTTGCTCCAGATGTACATTTAAGCGATTAAGTAGAATTCCAGCCAGGATCTTGCCAGCAATGGACAACAGTGAGATTCCGCGGTGGTTGTCACAGACCTGTCGGTTTCCTTTGCGTTTGTAGAGGTGAATTATGGAAGCATCTTTGAGGTTCTGTGGTACCGTTTCAGTCTCCCATATGGTCTGAAGTAGGCAAAGCAGATTACCTGACAGCACAGAACCACCCTCCTTATAGATCTCAGCAAGGGAAATACACTAGTAAACGACTCATTCCCCTCGACATTCCATCCACCATTAACTAATCTATGTGCGGCCTGCAAAGTCTGACCTTTTCAATAGGTCAGGGTTAATCGTGTTGATGAACTTCCCGTTAACTTCCGGCAGAAAACTTTACATGATGTTTTAGCTTTTGCTGATGTTTGACAATTGATTTCAACCTCGACGGCCAGTTACGGTATTTTAGAAATATACAAAGGCTACAAGATTAGTTATGAGGAATCCGTTTTTTAAATTAAAAGTGAGTATGCGATTATTAATACTCGATGTGTTAGTCGCATCAAGTTAAATTTAGCTTGCTTATAAAAGTAGTCAAGAGTAGCGGTTCTTGGCTTTCAAAAAAAACCTGATCTATAAATTTATAAAAACACAAAACACAATTATTTTGCATCAAGCAATACGTTTGGGAATACAAATAGATGATTCTTCACGTCTGACATTCACAATCCATCGTTTTGTTTTGGCAACATCTTTTGGGAATGAAATAAAATGTAATCCCCTACGTATTTTCAAAGTCGCAGGACAACCAGTAACGCAGCACATAGATATGTTTTGTTAGTAAATGAACGAATAGGACCGGAAATGTTGGTACACTATAAGCATTTAGTTTCACAGTGCATATATAATCATTAAGATTCGTCAATATATAAAGCAAACATTTCAATGAAAAGCATAAAACAGGGTCAGTAGTTCAATTATTGTAAAAGTGAATTCCCCATTGGCTCTAAATTGTAATTTCTGCTTTTAGAATCCTTTGCTTATTATCTGAAGCGGAAGTCAACGAGATAAAAAAAAAATTGTGTTGATGATACAATGTTATTCTGACTTTCTTGTTCAAGTAAACGGCTTTCGCCTCTTTCCATCCATAAACTTTTGTTATCATAACTGCGTTATATTTATATTATTAAACATGTATCAAAGCTATCTAGATTCCTTGGGAAGAAAATATCAACAAAACCAACTGGGAATGTGTTATATAACTCGTTAAATTCCGGAATTCTTTGCATTCTTGTGTGGCGAGTAAACATGTGTTTAACATAAACGTACGTCACTTTCCGTTGTAAACAAACAGCTTATAGAAACATACATTAACAAATGAAATGGCTTTAGCACGGTGGGCAGCGCGTTCGACTGGCGATCGGAAGGTTCTAGATTCGAATCCTGGTGGAGGCTAGATTTTTTTCCCCCGGGACATGAGAGTGTCCTTGAGTCTACCCAGCTCTGATGGGTACCTGACTTTACCTCCAGATCAGTTTGGTCCGAAGGGTACATTACTTACTGAGCGTAATATATTCACTGCTATCGGCGTGACTTTCTATGATACCCAAAAAAGTTAGGAAGACGAGGTGGTGTTGTCGAAAGTCGATGTTAGTTAAACAAGTAGCACTTATCACTATAACTTGAAATCCTTTTCACCAGCACCTGTTCGGAACTCTTCCGAGTTTCCTAGATGACGAGCAGTAAAGAACGCTGTTCGCCTAGCTCCTACACCGTTAAAAGAAGATCGACTATAGACAACTCCCAATGACAATTTTCTTCCAATAAAAAAAAAACAAGCCAGGCTCACTCCATTTCACATTGGCCTACAGTAGATCAGTGTGTTAAAGTAACATAAAACAAACACATTCCAGACAACAAATTAAAATGTAACACGCAATAAAGGTGGAGATGCTTATTCTAACTTTATCATTAAAAAAAATCAAACCGTAACCCAAATAACAAAAGGTGAAACTCAACAGTGATGTCTGGTACACAACTATTTTTAGAACAGCTTCGTTTTCTTTTTCTATTTCAAAGTTTGTTCTAAAGTTCTAATACAAGTTCAAATGAAACCTCCTGTCTTTGAAAATTCTAAGGTTGAATTTTGTAAATTTATGTTTGAATTCAAAATATCAAAAACAACCAAACTGAGAAGAAATGAAAAGGAAAGAAAGATTAGCCAGTATTAGAGCTGATTATGTAGTATATATTTTTCTCCATGTATCTAAGTTGTAAACATGTTGAAAGCCCACCGCCTATCACAAGTCAATTATTCACATCATCACTCATCCTCAGTGCTGACAACAGAAGAGATTCCACTGCTGGGTTATCACCAAGATGAAAGCAACAACATTTTACGCTGCTTACATCTTAGCTACAATTGCTCACTTTACGAAAAGTATGCATTCTGTATATACAAACACACTGAGCATAATACGTACACAATTTACACAAGTACACATAATTATTGGCGTGAACTGTTAGTACTTGAACACATAGACACTTACGATTGCTGCTATCTAATCGGCGGCACTAGCGCTCCCTACAACATTCAAACGGGAAGTCTGCAGATCAAAGCGAAATAGAATAGAGTTAACGTCGACCGCGCATGCTCGGCTGCGAATCGTTTCCGGTAATACGGAAATGTATTCAAATTAACATAATTCTGTTTGCATATCATGTTAAAAGCAAAATATATTTATTTGTAAATTATACATTCTTCACGGTTTCACTATAATCTAACAAACTGACATTTGATTTTTTAAAACTTTGTGATAACCAAAACAAAATATTTAGACTGCAGCGAATATTTTGTTTTATATAAAGTCCCAAGAGTTTGGGCTGTGAATTTAATTGTATTGCAACAATATATGTAGGCCTATAATGTAATAATATATTATATTATCGTGACTTATGTCCATGGTCTGGTTCACTTTGAAATAATTCACTTATTATTAAATTAAATATTAATAACTTTAATAATTGAGCTATTGTGTACAAGTTTCAAATACAATTCAATTTAAATGCAGACTTATTTATAATGAATGAAGGGATCAATAAAGAATTTACACAATAACAATACATATAATATATATATATTATAAACTTTTAAGATGTACACAATGGTTTGGAACCGATTAAATTTAAATGTCCGTTAAACAATATGCTTTTTTTTATTAAGCAAATCAAAGAATACATAATATCTTTTAAATTGTTGTTGGAAATGGCGGGAAGTCGATCTTATTTTAACGGAGTTGGAGCTAGGCAACCAGTGTTCTTTACTGCTCGTCATCTGGAAACTTGGAAAGAGTTCCGAACTGGTGCATTTTATAACAGTTTTACTGGTGTATTTTATAACAGTTTTACTGGTGCATTTTATAACATTTTAACTGGTGCATTTTATAACATTTTTACTTTTGTGTAAAGAACTACTCTTAAATCTTAACTGAAAAGTGCTGAAGAACTCCTGAATTAAAAGATTTCAACTTATGCTGATAAGTGGTTATTGTTTAATAAGCATCGATATTCCAACAAGGCTAACTTTTCTTCCAATCTTTTATTGATATTATAGAACGACTCGCTGACTTCAGTTAACATATTCAGCTCAGTGCTAAAGACATTTCATTTGATAATGTATGTTTCTATGAGCGGTGATGTATGTTAACCCTTCTTGTACCGACCTACTTTCTATCTATGATCTTCAGTCTCGCTATATGCGCGCCCGGGACTGTAAGGGTTAATGTTAAGCTCATTTTTACTCGCCGTACAATGAATGTTAAGAATTCCGGAATTTAACGAGTTTTATCAAATATTCCCAGTTGGTTTTGTTGATATTTCCTTCCCAAGGAATCTAGATAGCTTTGATACATGTTAAATAATATAAATAAAACGAAGTTCTGATAACAAAAGTTTATGGATGGAAAGAGGAGAAAACCGTTTACTTGAACAAGAAAGTCAGAATAACATTGTGTCACAGTTTTCTCTTATCGTGTTGACTTCCGCTTCAGATAATAAGCAAAGGTTTCTAAAAACAGAAATTAAAATTTAGAGACAATGGGGAATTCCCTTTCTACATTTGAACTATAGACCCAGTTTTATGCGTTTCAATGAATTGTTAGCTTTGTATTGACAAATCTTAATGATTATACATGCACGGTGAACCTTAAAGCTTATAGTATAGTGTACCAACATTCCCGGTTCTATTCGTTCATTTACTAACAAAAATGTCTGTGTGCTGCGTTACAGGTTGTACTGCGAGTAAGAAATCTCTCATACATCTCTCCGACAATCAAATACCCACATTAATCGGCCTTGTAGTTATGTACTAATGAATGCTTTTACTTTAACATGTAATTAGCCATAATTAATTGGGTTCGGTCGTATGCAGATTTACCTTCCGTGTTACCCAAAAAATGTAGCATATGATGAATTCATTAAAACAGAAGCATTTATTGAAATGCTGAAATGCATTGTAGTTTACCAAATATTTTGGTTTCTATTGAAACCTACAGAAAAAAGTAAAAATTTAAAAGGGTAATAATTTTACTCTATTTTGTTGCCTGAATCAACATTATGACGTTCTACGTTCTATCTATTGGGCACGGTAGCCGATTGGAAGCGCGTTGGACTGGCGTACCGAAGGTCGTGGGTTCGAATCCTGGTGAAGAGTAGGATTTTCGCCCTGGACTCGAGGGTGTCCCTGAGCAATGCTCTGATGGGTACCTGGTATCAATTGGGGTAAAGTTAAGGCTGATGGGCATTGTGCTGGCCACACATCCAGTGGCCTCTGAAACTGGTAAACGCTGCTTCACCGGAGCTATGATCAATTTGTTCCGACGGGTACTTTACTTACGTTCTATCGAAAGCTAAAAACAAATTTCTGCACTGAAGCATAAATATTAAAGTATAAATTAAATTATGACTCGGACGTTACTCACTGGACCGCGATTCCTTTCACGTCTGCAAGTAAAACTAATTAGAAACAAGAAAAAGTAAAAAACACACATTTTCAGCTCCAAACTATTTTTTTTTTGTCATTCATTTCTTCCCCTTAAATTGTGATATATATTTTCCTACACATTTTTTTAACAGTTTGACACAAGATTCGTTGCTCTAAAAAAACCACCACAAAAATAAAAAAGTGAAGCGTTAAAAAAAAATGTGGCACTTTGGAAAAGTGAAAACAAAAAAATGTAAGAGGCGCGGCAATTTTGGCACATGTGATGACGTCAGGGGTGTTCAGCGATATGCGTAAATCACGTGGGATTGTCTTATGAATGGTAGTCTTGGAAAGTTTAATGGTTAGGACGAACCGCACACAGACACACACACACAGACACACACAAACAGACACACACACAAACAGACATACACGTGACGAAGTTGAATATGCGTTCATTCACGTGCAGTCAGAGTCATGGCAGAAGACAAAAAAATATCGCCCGCACCCAACAACAAAAAATTTTCAAAAAGAAAAAAAAAATATGTATAAAAAATATGCTTTCTACCTGCCGAAAAGGAAGAAATAGACTCTGTGTTGAGAATTTCTTGAAATGTTAAAAAAAATTTACACAAAAACAGTGAACGCTACTTCACCAGCTCTATGATCCGTTTGGTCGAAATGCACTTTAGTAATATTTTGTTTTACCTGCCGAAAAAAAAGAAATAGACTCAGTATTGAGAATTTTTTTAAATGATACTTACCCTTCTATCTAATGGGTCTGTTGGTTTGTTTCCAAACTGCTTGCTTTAATAGATTGATGGAGATTAATTTGCTCAAATTGAAGAAATCATTACGTGGGAGAAATAAGACGGCCATTTTGATTTAGTAAATGAGCAATAGAGCGATTGCAATAGGCGTGGCTTAGGTTTTTTAGTGACGTACTTGTGTAAATAGCGGCCATCTTGTCGATAATGGCATTAATGGGAAATAAACATAGTTCTTTACTATGTGTATTTTAAACCCAAAATATAAGGAGTTAATTTTCATAAATCTTGATATTTAACTGTGATACTAGTACTTAGTAGTCCATCCACGAAAAAAACAAGATTTTAGGCTTTTATAGCTTTTCAATAGCTCTTTTGAAACCTTGAACATTCTGCTTTATGCTTTACGTTTAAATAGTAAGTTAACTAGGCTAACTTTCGACAATCGACATCTTCAATTAAATATTTGGCACTTACGGAACGTTTTCCATTGATGTTTAATGGTTTAAAATTAGCTTTGAATTTTAACTTACATCGCTTGACAGTGTTTTATATATATTTTACGTTATATTGTTGAAATGATCTCATTTAAAAGTAAAACCTACTTACGGCTATAGTAATACGGCTGCCATTTAATCACCACTAGACAAAGTAAACAAACAGCACGCGCTTTTGTCACGTGATTGCAATCGCCCTATTCGTTTAGTTTGAGCCTTACGTCTGTCTTACGTTTGATGATTACGTCTTTCGTTTGTTTGATTCTTATGTTTGGCTTATGCCTGAAGCTGTACGGTATCTTCTGACCGGTATTTTCTGAAGCTGTCCGGTATTTTCTGAAGCTGTCCGGTATTTTCTGAAGCTGTCCGGTATTTTCTGAAGCTGTCCGGTATTTTCTGAAGCTGTCCGGTATTTTCTGAAGCTGTCCGGTATTTTCTGAAGCTGTCCGGTATTTTCTGAAGCTGTCCGGCATTTTCTGATGCTGTTCGTTGTTTTTTAAGGTGTCCGGTATTATCTGTAGATGTTATTATCTGAACCTGTTCATTATTTTCTAAGGGTGTACGGTATTTTCTGAAGCTGCTCAGTATTAATTGAAGGTGTCTGGTATTTATTGAATGTGTCTGGTATATTTTGAAGGTGTCTGGTATTTATTGAAGGTGTCTGGTATTTATTGAAGGTGTCTGGTATTTATTGAAGGTGTCTGGTATTTATTGAAGCTGTCCGGTATTTTCTGAAGCTGTCCGGTATTTTCTGAAGCTGTCCGGTATTTTCTGAAGCTGTCCGGTATTTTCTGAAGCTGTCCGGTATTTTCTGAAGCTGTCCGGTATTTTCTGAAGCTGTCCGGCATTTTCTGATGCTGTTCGTTGTTTTTTAAGGTGTCCGGTATTATCTGTAGATGTTATTATCTGAACCTGTTCATTATTTTCTAAGGGTGTACGGTATTTTCTGAAGCTGCTCAGTATTAATTGAAGGTGTCTGGTATTTATTGAATGTGTCTGGTATATTTTGAAGGTGTCTGGTATATTTTGAAGGTGTCTGGTATTTATTGAAGGTGTCTGGTATTTATTGAAGGTGTCTGGTATTTATTGAAGGTGTCTGGTATATTTTGAAGGTGTCTGGTATTTATTGAAGGTGTCTGGTATATTTTAAAGGTGTCTGGTATATTTTGAAGGTGTCTGGTATTTATTGAAGGTGTCTGGTATTTATTAAAGGTGTCTGGTATTTATTGAAGGTGTCTGGTATATTTTGAAGGTGTCTGGTATTTATTGAAGGTGTCTGGTATTTATTGAAGGTGTCTGGTATATTTTGAAGGTGTCTGGTATTTATTGAAGGTGTCTGGTATTTATTGAAGGTGTCTGGTATTTATTGAAGGTGTCTGGTATTTATTGAAGGTGTCTGGTATTTATTGAAGGTGTCTGGTATTTATTGAAAGTGTCTGGTATATTTTGAAGGTGTCTGGTATTTATTGAAGGTGTCTGGTATTTATTGAAGGTGTCTGGTATATTTTGAAGGTGTCTGGTATTTATTGAAGGTGTCTGGTATTTATTGAAGGTGTCTGGTATATTTTGAAGGTGTCTGGTATTTATTGAAGATGTCTGGTATTTATTGAAGGTGTCTGGTATATTTTGAAGGTGTCTGGTATTTCTTGAAGATGTCTGGTATATTTTGAAGGTGTCTGGTATTTATTGAAGGTGTCTAGTATTTATTGAAGGTGTCTGGTATATTTTGAAGGTGTCTGGTATTTATTGAAGGTGTCTGGTATTTATTGAATGTGTCTGGTATATTTTGAAGGTGTCTGGTATTTATTGAAGGTGTCTGGTATTTATTGAAGGTGTCTGGTATTTATTGAAGGTGTCTGGTATTTATTGAAGGTGTCTGGTATTTATTGAAGGTGTCTGGTATTTATTGAATGTGTCTGGTATTTATTGAAGGTGTCTGGTATTTATTGAATGTGTCTGGTATTTATTGAAGGTGTCTGGTATTTATTGAATGTGTCTGGTATTTATTGAAGGTGTCTGGTATTTATTGAATTTGTCTGGTATTTATTGAAGGTGTCTGGTATTTATTGAATGTGTCTGGTATTTATTGAAGGTGTCTGGTATTTATTGAAGGTGTCTGGTATATTTTGAAGGTGTCTGGTATTTATTGAAGGTGTCTGGTATTTATTGAAGGTGTCTGGTATTTATTGAAGGTGTCTGGTATTTATTGAAGGTGTCTGGTATTAATTGAAGGTGTCTGGTATTAATTGAAGGTGTCTGGTATTTATTGAAGGTGTCTGGTATTTATTGAAGGTGTCTGGTATTTATTGAAGGTGTCTGGTATTAATTGAATGCGTCTTTATTTTCTGAAAAAGTATTTGGCAATCTTAGCTGTAATCACAAACAAATGTTAGGCAGTGACATGCTCCATTCTGCGTTGTTCTGATATTTTAACTGCAGTTATTCTACACGGACATTCTATTTGTAAAGAAAATCCTATCTAACTATGGCTGTTTGTTTTTTACGACAAAATGTCTATGTTTTGCTTATCGACTTCTTTCGACCTTTTAATGTAGATGCAAGATAGAATAATTAACCATCGCACCATTCATCCATACATTCATATAATCCCATCTGATGATTTCTTATTGCATGTTTTTAGCCCCAAGCTGTCGTAGACTCACCAGCGTAACAATGATCCGCCTGTACCTAGGTCTGCTCTTCTGTAACTGTTATGCAGAATTCGGTGATATATATATATATATATTATATTCTGTATCATCCCTATGTTATTTCCAGTCCCAGATTAAGTTCCATGTCCATACCGACTACCGGCACCTAAGCCTTCAAATATTATTTTAGCTGAACCTTATTATGTGTTTGATATTTTGTTGTAAATTCTTGTGAATTCAGTAATAGAGAGAATATATTTGTTTGGTGTGTTATGCAGCAATTTTAAAGGTGACACGTATAGGTAAAGACTTCAATAAAAAATTTCAATATAATAATTCAGTCACAAAACGTACACTGTTAGATAGAACTAGATGAGATATGTTCAATGATAGCTCGTTTGTCTTCATGGGTGAACAGGGAGGGGAGAAATAATGTTTTTAACACTCGAAAATGGGTTAAAAATGGGGTATTTTAAAATACTTTTTTGTGTGGTATCTAGCAAAGACTATAATGAGTTCGACTGCTTGCATTGAGATGTCTGCTATCTGATAAATTGAAATACTCTGTTTCGGAATTTTCCGAGGTTAAATAAGTCTAGCATACTTCCGTTTTATATAATTGATATGATTTTATTAAGAAAAATATGATTAAGTCAGTGATTTTCGGTGAATTTGAAGGATTTTTTAAATATTTAATTCATTAATTAAAATTTTATTAATATTGAAATTGTGTTAATGTATTTGTAAAAGTAGTAAATCTTTACATTTTAAAACTGTGTTGTTTCATTACTTTTCATGTAGAATTCTAGAAACTTGTCTTTAAATACGGAACGGCGGTTATATATTATAAGATAAGAACTCATATAAATTAAGATTAAAATGTAAATAAAGCATAAAATGAGTGTGTGTATGGGGGGGGGGGGGGGGGACTACATTATATTTCAAAAGTAAATAAAATAAGATATCCAATTTTTTTTGGACAGAAATTACTTGATTTATAAAGGAGATATGATCTCAATTATGTCAAATAAATATACAGTATTTTAACGCTAGAGCTTTTAAATGTATTTTAGTAATTTAACTTTCCTTTTCGTTTTGGAATGCGCTAATGTTGAAAAGAAAAATCGTTCTAAGCATATACTATAATAATATACTATACTATAATTGTCTATACAAATAACTCGATTAGCCTTTCGGCGCTTACGTCCAGGACGTACTGATGTTCAGGGGCGGACCAAGGGTCCTGTACGAGCGCCAGCCACCATGGTACACCAGGGTAGGGTCTCCGCAGCCACATTACTTACATTTCTTTTTCCCCACTGCGGAATTCCCATCGGATCATTATCGTGGTGACTCGCTCGTCTAGGCCTACCTACATTCACTGTCGCTTGGTAGCACGCATTCCATACTGTAGGTATGGGCATCCAGGCACAGGGCGGGCTTGAGGCGGAATAACTGAACACATTGCTTCCTCCCCATTGATGTTCGGAGTCTGTCGGCAGTGCAATGAGACCTTGGACGCACAGCAGGGCTACGCTGTACCCCATGCGTTAGCCAACCGGGGTGTGCTATTGATGCAAGCGTACTAGTGGTTTCCACACTTCGCCAGCGATAAGGCCCATGGTTACGGAAGTGACGATCTAAGCATATATTTACTGACCTAAATTGTTATCTTCAATTCGATAGGAACTAAGTGTAAAAAAATACAGATTTGCAACTCACTCAAACAGCGTCGTAGCACCTCTGTGGTTGAATGAACTTCCGAACACAATTTGACAAGCCGACAATATTGACATTTTGAAAACAAAATTAAAAACACACTTTTCGATTTATTTAAATTACATTTAGTAAATGTTAAGCGCATTCGAAGACTTTGTTATGAATTGCGCTTTATAAATATGTAACTTGTTTCAATTGTGAAAGTTTATGCGGTGCTTTCTTCTTTTCTTACTCGTAAAGCCAGTACACGAGTCCATATTTACTGACACGGTGCTTGGCAGGGCCGTATTTAGGGTTGTCGAGGCCCTGTGCCTAAGGGCCAAATTTATGTGGGTACACCGTGCCTTCCGACATTGCTGTGTTAAGCCTGTGTCCAGCGTAACTTACCATATTTAAAAAAACTCGGACGCTATCGTGGGATGTCGGTACTATTCCAGTTTTAATTTACTGTTTGTCTTTAGTCTCCAGCCCTTGTCGTTATTTGTTGATCCACGTATTTATCCTAAGGGCATTTTTATCCCAGATATTTCAATTACGTGGGAACGTTGCTTCACAGCCCTGTGGATAAATTTGGTTTGACGGTATTACGATATTACTTCTTTTACGTTCTATACGCCAAATCAAATATTATATTGTTGGCTCCTTACGGACTTGCAGTTTCTTCCTGTCGAGAACGTTTTACTTTTCATCCCGTTACATCCTGTGTGTGTGTGTCTGTTTATTATCAACTCCGTAGATCTACTTGTTTCTTTATTTGTCTCATAGACAAGTAAGGTGCAAGCACTTGCAATCTTTATTTATCTTATAGATCAATAAGGGTGCAATTTCTTGCAATCTAGATATTCAAGTCTGGAACATCTATGATCATCTCTGTTTGCAGACTTTTCATGTTTCGCCGATTGGATTGGCTTTTGTTTATGGGAACCCGCCCCCCTCCCTCCATTCCACGCCCTGTAGCACCTTCTTGAAATCGTCAGCATATGGTCTTCGGAACTGTTTCCCAACGCAGACATGGGCAGACAATCCATTGCTATTGTAACCGGCTTCCTTCGACTAAACATAATAGCTGTATCATGTGTCAATTATCTCCCCATTTTTATTTTTGGTCTCTGTCTCTCCTTTTCTTTTATCTGAATTCTAGCAATAGGTTAGTGGCGCATACCTGTAACTAAGACCAAATGTTATCTCTGACTGAACGATAACAAGCAGAGAATTATCAACATAGGCGTCACTGGAGGTGGGTGGTCCACCAGAAAATCAATCGTCTATTTTCTTTTAGCACGTCGGTTCACATTTCTGGAAACTATACAGAAACAATGCGGGGGTCTTTTTTTATTTGTAATATATTTGTTTATATCGGACTAATAAGGGAGGGCGTTGTCTAAATCCACGCCAATCCATTGCATACCGTTCCAAATGTCATCTATGCCATCGACTAATCCAAACAGGATACCGATATACTAGATCCACCCCCTCCCCCCCCCCCCCACACCATCTTTTATTTGTACAGAGATCGTACTTTTGAGAATCGTCATCTGCTTATGGAGTCAACGGAGAGATTTAAAACTGAGAAATATTCCATCATTTGTAAACCATTGGGGATGTGAAAAGTAAAAAAAAAAAATGGACTGGAGACAAATGCCAATGTGAAAGAAATACAACAAACAACTCGAAGCGATAACAGAAATAGATTAAACAGGTGTCAATCTGAAGACTAAATCATGTGCTATCGATAGTTCTCTTGTAGTTCTTCATGTGTTGTTTTGTTATAGTGCTATAAAAGAAGTATATGACGTAGGTTGATGAAGGCCAACGGAGTTTGACCCAGATGGTTGCCACCAATAAATACCTCAAAGTATGTTACCAAACTGCCTTCGTATTTAAAATAAATTTTTAACCAAAAGGAAAATATTTAAGAGTGGACTGCACTTGAGTGCTGTAATTAATTTATCATTAGATGACTCGGGGAGATTGGTATTAGCACAGGAGGTGGTAGGTGGAATTTGATTTGGAAACAGTTTCTGAGAAAAAAAGGAGAGATAACTCCTTTACCTCACACTTTAGGTTTGATAAATTTAAATCCAGCTACGAATATATTTAACTGTCAGCTGTTTTTTTACATCATAATTTACCAAGCTTTTTAAAATGATTTTTTTTTAATTTAATGCAAGAATTTAGAATTTGCTCTGATTAAAATTAAGCATTAGATCTAATTTTAGACCAATATTTTAAATGGTCGGGATTTTGGATAATAATTTGTTCCATAGTCTATTTATTTAGTTTTTCTATTTCACTTTCAAGCTAGTTATCTATCCATTCATCGTGCTAACTTACTTGCCATATAATACTCTATTGATATATCATCTACATTGCTTTCCATCATCTATCAATCTATCTGTCATCTATCTATCTATCTATCTATATATCTAATCAACTAATTTCTATTTATAAAAATGCTAGGTACACTGTTAGCAACCCACCAACGCAAACCCTTAACTAACACTTACCTAGTCTCTATCATGAACTAAATAAGTCCTTGTCACCAACAAGGAAACACATTACAACTCAGTTCATCTTCAATCATATACAAAGGCCTACATTTTATCAGATATATTTTTTTCTCTTTTTATTTAACACTGTACAATAAAGACCAGTCAAGCAGACTCCTATGTTGTTTTTAAGATCAACTTTTTTTTAGATTAATGATGATCATTAGAAGGTTTTATAAGAATTGTGAAAAAAAAAACACTTCATTTTTTTAAATCTTAGTTGGTGTCTTTTATATAATCTATAATGTGTATAGTATTCAAATAACATACGCACACACACATACATACACACACTAAATTCTTTAAATCCGAAATAGAAAACCAAAATTTAAAAAATAAATTGATAAACTAATTAAAATGTCGATAGTCTGTAGTTATATTATTCCACCTATAAGATATTTATCCGATACTTTTCTTCAATAAGTCTAAAGAAATAATTATTTTTCTTTCCTTCACCTGCATTCACAAATTTATTGAGAAAAATATGAATCGATTATTTCACATTTCAACGACAGTAATTTTATTTAGATCTTTTGTTGCTTTTTATTTTTGTGTTGTACAGCCGTAGTTGGAACCAATCCAGAAAACAAA
Source organism: Anisus vortex (assembly GCA_949126835.1). Taxonomy (NCBI): domain Eukaryota; kingdom Metazoa; phylum Mollusca; class Gastropoda; family Planorbidae; genus Anisus; species Anisus vortex. The sequence continues at coordinate 14,374,463 of OX421498.1, read as the reverse complement.
GCCAGACTCTACTCTGACATCGCCGAGATACTGCTGAGTCAGGAATACCCGAGGAGCGATGACGACTACCAGGCCGGTTCCGAGAACTACTGCAAGCTGGTCTTCACTTCACTCAGTGACAACAAGTCCAACGCCGACGAGTTCTACAAAAGTCTCATTCGAGGTGAGTAGTGCGTTCATTGGAGAGAACAAGAGAGAGAGAGCCAGGTCCCGAGGCTGCCAAATCTCGCGTCACAAACTTTAGCTATGATATGGGGGCTACAAGCCAATGTGTAGCAACACGTCACATTTGACAAAATAAAAAAAATAGATTAGGATCGTGAACGTCATCAGAATAGTTTTTAAGGTTATACTTATATGAGTGTCATGAAATATTATTGAAGCCGTTGGACCCAATTGATACATTCGGCCGGTAGTGTCCGCCTTTGATTAAGGGCTATTGTATACCGCGGGTAGGTCGGTTGAGATGAGCAGCCTTAGTTCTGTTAAGGGTGGTTGAGACAAGGAGTGTTTATCATTTCATTTAACTTGCGAGTTGACAGATTATCAATGTATCATTTCAAGTATGAACGTAATGCTGTGTGTGAAATCGTGCGTGTAATTACAAATTCCGGGATATTGTCCTACAAATATCCAGGCAAACGCTTCTCGCCATTGGGCGTCTAGATCAACCAGCCAGTGCTTAGTGGCCACGGAGGATTGTGTCGCCTTGTTGTCACGCTCCGAGACGCATGGGTGAGCACTTAGCATCCAACAAACAGTTGTAGTTACATTACAACATCAGAACGATAAAATGGGATAGGGTTAAGGTTATCACAATGACAAGATGGGTTAGGGTCAAAGTTGTCACAATGATATAAAAAATGAAGACTTAGCTGGTACGTGGTTAAAAACTCAATTTATCTTTTCATTCGGCAGTGTTAAAACGAAGAGAGAAAGAAATACAAGTCATACTCTAGATATATAGGGACCATTGGCCGAGCTGCAGCGCGTTCGACTCGCGTACCGAAGGTCCTGGGTTCAAACACTGGTGAAGACTAGGATTTGTTCTCAGGTCTGAAGGGTGTCCCCGAGTCTATCCAGCTCTGATGGGTACTTGACTTTAGTTGGGGTAAATGAAAGGCGGCTTGGCATTGTGATAGCCTAGTATGCCTTGGCCACAGAAACTGGTGAACGCTGCTTCAGCGGCCCTATGGATCAATTTGGTCTGATGGGATACTTTATTTACTCAAGATACGCTTTTTAAGGGAAATATCCGAATGCTGTCTCAGCATGCGACCCCCATTGTATATTGTACAGAAACCCTACCTCCACTAGTAATCGGGAAGACTTCATTTCCGGTCAGCTATAAAAATAATTTTGTACATTGTTTATCATATTTTAATATTGTAATTGATTCCTTGAATTGTTGGTTGTATAGCAGCATTTTGTGTATACTGGCATGAAAACTAATTAATGTGTATCAAATTGTTCAACGACTTATTTATTTATTTGTGTTTGCGATCTTTTATACTACTAAAGTAACCTATACTATACTATACTGGACAATACTTTACTATAATTTACTACAATATATATTTTGTACCAACTGCTGAATATGTATGCGCGTGCTGCAATTCTCAAGTGCCTCTATCGCACGGCCGTACTTTTCAAAATGTCTCGCTTTTCTTTCCCTAGCTAGAGACAACTTTAATGACGGCAAAGTTTCCGTTGCTATTGGGCCCTACATGGACGTCTTCACGTCCACCGATTACGTCATCACAAAGCAGACGCACATCCTGACGTCAGCCGCGGGACAGAATGCGGGAATGATGGACCCCGACAGGGTCGTGTCGATTCTGCCAGAGCCTAGGTGAGTAAACAAACAACTGTCTACACCTACATGGGAGGTCGGCAATCTACGGTACGCGTGCAAGACGTGGCACACAGAGCGATTTTCAATAAAGCGGAAGAACCTGATTGGCGTATTTCTAGTTATTTGACTGCTTCCGAATCGTTCTTTCCGACCATGTCTTGTTTCGGCCTGCCGTATTCTGCCCGAACTCTATAAATTGACTGTAAATCTCATTTCTAGTTTCATGATATGTGCACATGGTATTTTAAGTTAGGCTTTAATTCATACTTCATTAAATCTGTACCTAGCTGCAAACTGGAGTATGTCTTTTCACCCAGAAAAATGCCAACTAATAAGGGTATCCAAGAAAAAGAAACAAATAATAACAAACTACTTCATTCATGGTAAAGAACTAACTCAAACTAGCAATGCTAAGTATCTAGGAGTAATAATAAATGATAAGTTATCTTGGAACCCTCACATTGATGAAGTAATTAAAAAATCAAACAAAACATTAGGATTCATAAAAAGGAACTTTTACAAATGTAATAAGAATATAAAACTAAAATGCTATCTCACATTAGTTAGGCCTATACTAGAATATGCAGGATCTGTATGGGACCCATCAACTAAAGAAAACATTAAAAAATTAGAACAAATTCAAAAAAGAGCTGCAAGGTTTATAACTAGTGAATATTCCCAATTGACAAGAGTAACACCATTAGTCAAATCACTAAACCTAGAAACACTAGATGACAGAAGGGCAAAGAGTAAAGTAGTAATAATACATAAGGCATTAAACTCTAATTTAGAAATACAACCCAATAACAATCTGTTGCAAAGCTCAGATAAACATAAAGACAAAAACACCTTCCTTGTCCCTTATGCGAGAACAAATGCATATAAGTACTCTTTCTTCCCGAGTGGCATTCGGGCATGGAATGGGTTGCCTGAACAAACCAGGAAAACCAATAACCTAAAATCATTTAAAACACTAATAAAAATGCAAGACTAGACTCGGACCACGGATGAGCGTAGGACGCAATAATCTTCTTTATAGAAGGAGCGTCTGTAATGTATAAGATAAGATAAGATAAAGCTGGTGTAAACCCACCCCAAGGACGCATTAAATCTATTCGTCGAAACTTTTGGAGCCAATACGTCACTTAATCTATTCACTTTTTATAATTACTTAGACCTGATGTATATATTTTTTTTGTATTTAATCACTTCGACTTGATGCTATATTCTTTACTTAATTGTATCCATCAGCTCACTGTCGAGTGTAATTGCTGCAACTGTGAAAGCTTTTCAATGGAATGTCGTTGCTTTCCTAGCACAAGGTAAGCCCAGGACAAAAACAAACTGAAAAAATAATGTGTATATTTGCGATAGAATTAAATTTATATTTATAAAAAAATAATATAAACAAACAGAAAATTACAAGATCAGGGGTGTTGAGCATGTTTCGTCATTGGGCTGCCAAATGTATAAGATCTATTTACAATTAGATGGGTCAAACATTTTGAAAGCTTTTGTACAATGAAACTGTAAAACTGCCACTAGAAGCATTGTTGGTAGCCCACACTAAATAGATTGGTGGGCCACATTAAATGTCTATAAGCGATCCAGCACAAAGCCAGTTAGTCTAAAGTTTAATACATACTGGATATTTTAAAACCTATATTGCTCTTTTCAGAACAAACATTTAAATCCCAAATAAATCGCTATTACTGCTGGATTCGTTGGAACAGTTTCCATTATGATTTGTGATTTTTACTCAAACAGTCACACTTTTTTTTACTAGGAACAATTAGCTTCAACTGTTGACCTAATCTCATTCTATTGCTAAACATAGCTTATAAGTAAAAAATGCAATCCTAATATTTCTCTTGCGATTTTAAACACAAAAACATATACATCATCATTCCTAACTAATGAGTGACAGACTATACTATTATATGGATGGTTGTGGTGTCATAAACTTCTTCAAGTCTCTCATGCAGAAGGTGCTATATTTTATAGGTTACATCCATTCCTTTTATAAAGAGTGATCGCTGAAATCCTTATTGGAATATTTATTTTCGAAAAGGAGTTGTCACTAACACTAACTAAAGAAATGGGATAAGGTGGCAACACCATAAAAATATGTCACTGTCACTCTGGTAGCTGCTTATGTGACAATTATGACATAGCTATAGTCGTCAGAGTGACGACTGTTATATTCCTCTTTCAATCAATAATAACACTGTGGAAGCGGGTATACAGCAAGCCAGTGTTTATTTACTAACAAAACAAGTATCAAAAATATACTTAGATCTACATCTACATTGAATTACATTATCTATCTTCATCTTCTGTATATCTCCAACATCAACCTACTTCCACACTCCTAAATAACTTTCTACCTTGACTTCTCGTTACACATTCATAACTCTCCGTTCCACCTCACTGGTCAGCCGTGTTGACCTCCTGCGTGTCAATGTACAAACTCGTTTATGGTGTTGCCACCTTATCCAATTTCTTTATTTAGTGTTAGTGACAGGAGTGAATAAACTTCTAATTTCGGCGACTTTGGAGTAGATTTTAAGCGTTCGATTATTAACTAGAATTTAAGTATGGAAAGGGTTTCATAAATTAGGGCAATCGACAACTTAAAATCATGTAACAAAGCAAGAAATAAATCGACCTACGATAAGCGTAGGACGATTAATTATATTTTAGAACTAGCGCCTGTAACATATAGGATAAACTATGGACACTCTATTTCCCCTGATAAGGTCATTGAATAAATTAACGACACAATAATTTTCTTTATAGATAAAAAAAACGTCTTTATCGTATAGAGTATAGGATAAAATGTAACAAAACCTGATTCTTGAACTTTCTTATTGCTTTCGCTTCCTGTGGAACATTCCAGACGACTTCTCACCAGTTCTCAGCATGGGGCAAATCGGAATTCAAGTCTGGCCCATCCGGTTGCCCAACAAGGTGAGATCACCCGATGACCCCGAACTGAAACGTAACCTGATTGAGCTGCGCAAGTCTCAGAGGAAAATTTTCATACTGCACTCCAACAACAGGGACGTAGTGATGAACGTTCTGCAAGCGGTAAGCTAAAGTACTGGTACTTCACTATATAACTTGCAGTACCAATGTTGAGGGGACTATGTGACGTTGGTCAAAAGTACTGGTTACTTTATTATATTACTTGTATTGCCAGTGTTGGGGGGACTATGTGTTGTTGGTCGAAAGTACTGGTTACTTCATTGTATTACTTGCAGTGCCAATGTTGAAAGGGGACTATGTGTCGTTGGTCTAAATACGTTTACTTCATTGTATTACTTACTGTGCCAGTATTGAGGGGGACTGTATTTCTGGATTCTCTTTTTGAATGTGTTATTGTGTTGTATTTCAATTTATAAGGACTTTGTGCAATTTGAGTCATTGAGGTTAATCTTTTTGTGCATCTGGTCCTTGCGATTTTAAGAACATGATGTTAGCGTAAAGTAATTTTTATTGTTGAGTCAGCTCGGTTGGGTTGAATGCTGTGACTCAAATACTATTTGAGTCAATGCGGCTCAAAACTTTTTGTATTGCGTCTTTATTGACTTTGAATCCATGTGGTTAGACTTGAATGCTGTCTTTCTCCATTGCGAATTGAGTCACTGTGGCTTGATACAAAGCGTCCCAAATACCTGCTTCAATAATATCCACCGTTCCCTGTGGCTGTCTCTTCAATTTTCTTCAAGCCATACTAAAGAACTCTGACCCACTGATAAAAGTGCCAGAGACGAAATTTCAACTTCAGGCTTTTTAATGATCTAAATAAAACTTACAAAAGTAGGACTACAATTGCCAAAAAACAAGCTACACATCTGTATCTAAATTTAAAAAAATTAATAAAAAAAATTATGACGCAGGGCAAAATATTTCTGCTAGCCAGAAAAAAAAAATAACTAAAAGAAAAGAACTATAATTTAAAAGTTTGTGTATAAAAACAGAAATAAATAATGTTTTACTGTTTAGAAAATTGTTTTAGACATGTATGCGGAATTTTAGGAATGTAATTTGTTATCATGTCAGTGTTTAGGGGCCAACATACTCATTGGTCTTACCTTAGTTTAAAGCTTGCATAATGCCATCAATTTTAACACAAGAGGGCGTCTGGGTTTACCTGCAGTTTGTAAAGGTTGACCTATATTTATATATACATAGATATATATATTTATTTATTTATTATTATGAGATAACTTTTAGAAAGAAGAGGCAACGTTTAGATCTAGTTTAGTGTTGAAATAAGGGAACGCTAAACTCTTAGACAGACAGATAAATTGGGATTTTTGTTTGTCATCAGAGATTTTTGGGTCAACTAAACTTCAGATTTTTCTTTGTGCTCTTACATTTTTTTGACAACGAGTAATCAAAATGACTACCCCGGGTTCTATCCCAGACGCCTGCAGGAGGTTTGGGCCTAGGACGTAATAATGTTATATCTAGAATCTAGAAGGGACGTCTGTAAAAGTATAGATCTATATCTTAATATTTCAAAATATACTAAACTAAGTACTATGTTATAGTTTTTAGTTTAGCGTAAAGTTGCATAGTAGTGCAGGGAATTCTGGTTTTTTAAATGTTGTCTGTTTTTGTGTTCTTGTAAAGCTTAAAAAAAAAGTCTAATAAGCTTGAGTAACAGGAAAATTGTTGGTCAATCCACTGGCAAGAACTTCACCAATCTAAATTTCTTCGCATCAAAGTTTATTCCGATGCGCGGATTTTACGGGAATTTCCGGTAGTGTTATTTTCAAATGAATGTCAATGATGACGTCATCGCCTACGTCACCGGCCTCGCTTTTTTAGTCTACAAATCCACAACAGGATGAATGGTACAATGGTACATCTGTGAACTCAATAAATAAAATTGGTCCCCTTGGCATTTTATTACTTTATACGTTGCAGACTGTTGGCCAGGTGATTGTAATTTTTCTTACCTGGCAAATTACTTGGTTGTTTTCTCGACAGACGATCAAAACATAGAGAGAGAATAGAGACAATAACCTTTTGTTCTGATTGTTTTGCTGTGTCATCAAAGTGTAAATATCCTATAGGATGTTGCTCTTTATATTGTTGCATGATGGATGATAGCAAGTCGGTCAAATACGTTAGTTATTATGGTTTAAGGAAGTTTACTATTGTTTATATTAGTTTTATGTTGTGTGTGTGTATGTGTGCGTGTGTTTATGTCCAGTAAATAGATCTATGTTTGAACCTTGAAACTTTATATATTGTGTTTGTGTTGTTGCTGTTTTTTGTAACACAAGCTGATTATATTGTGCGTATTTAGCTTGAGGGTATTCTATCAAACGAGTCCGTCACATGATGAATATCACAACCAATGTTTCAACAATTTAACGTGAAGATTGAAGCGAGGCGATGTTAACATCAACTTGTTTTAATTTTAATACATTATATTTATCTTTATTATATTTATATCTTCGTACAAGCACCTATGACGCTGACAATGGATGGTCCTCTTCGCACGCGATGGACGATCATCACATCACTGTAAACACTAACTACTAGCTAAAGGAGTTAAATAAACATTTTCTATATAGAATTCAAAGGTGCGGATTTGTTTTTATATGTGAACTAGGGCTATATCCGGTACGTTGTATTATTTTAATATTTTATCGAATCTCCAAGCATATAGTTCCATACATTGCTTCAATAGAATTCTGAGCACCTTAATTTTTAGCGCCGTCTGATAAACTCCATAAGTCGACCGAGTTGTTTCCCTTCGATCTGACTACGTTTTACAGATATCATATAACAAGCATCATGTCAACGTGACATTTTTGTGGGTGGAAAAAAAATGTTTCTTTTTAAAACTGTTTTTCACCCTGTTCCAAAGAAAGACGCCATCGGTAAAATCAAGTGGTGTTTTAGAATGTTTCCTTTCTAGACTAATGTCGGTATTTTAGAATGTTTCCTTTCTAGACTAATGTCGGTATTTTAGAATGTTTCTTTTCTAGACCAATGTCGGTATTTTAGAATGTTACTTTTCTAGACTAATGTCGGTATTTTAGAATGTTAGTTTTCTAGACCAATGTCGGTGTTTTAGAATGTTACTTTTCTAGACTAATGTCGGTATTTTAGAATGTTTGTTTTCTAGACCAATGTCGGTGTTTTAGAATGTTACTTTTCTAGACTAATGTCGGTATTTTAAATTGTTTCAATTTTTTTTTCTTTTTTTTTTTGACTTGTATAATGTAGAATTATATGCCAAAATAAGATAACAAAAAAATATTATTATTTATATTACGTTGACGTATGATTTAAATATAATATGTTTCTAGGTCAGCCAAGCTTTATCATCTCTCTTGTTGTTGTTTTTCTCTTGATATTACATTTTGTTCTATCAACAGGCACAGCAACTCCACCTTCTTCACGATAAAATTGAATGGTTTGTTACCTACCCTGTGAGTAAAATAAGATGTTTTAATAAATAAAATAAAACTATTGCCTTACCTTCTTAGTTAATATCAAAGCATTTTATCACTAGGGTTAAAGTTGGCAACGTTTTGTTGCTGATTGGGTGTATTTAATACCAGATCTAGTGTTGTCCATTTTATTTAATACAAGCTACATTGCCCGGCGTTGCCCGGGTGAAAAAAAAGGACTGTGTGGGGTGCAGATAACAAATTTATATATAGCCTACTACACTTACTGAATACTTTTAGGAAAGTAAATAATATTGTAATAGGGTAAAAAAAATAGTCAAATATTTTTATTTAACAAACTCTATATTGCCTATAGATTTACAATGTCTTTTGTTATTAAAAGTTTGAAAAATTAATTGTCGAAAAAAAAAGTATAGTCTAAGTCTAACTGGAGAATCGAACCCTGGTCGCCCGTATAGCAGTCCACTACGTTTACCACTAAGCTATCGAAGACACATGTCCGATGTGAAAAATTATTAGACGGTATATAGGTCAGTGACACACGTGTTTTCAAATTGACCAATGGGGATCCTCGCGGGGCTTAACACTGTCTTTTTATATATATAGATTTAGCACCTTTTTCTTATGAAAAATTTGTTTGTTTGTTGTTTCGTTTAATATTTTGGCATTTTTTAAAACTACTCTTACTTTGTCTTTTAAATGCTGAGTCCACCTAACCGACGAAACGCTTTAGTATGAACAAACCTTTATGCGCGTGCGATATATGATTAAGATGTAGGGGCCTATACGGTTGGAAATTTGGATGACATAATCAATGTTAGAGATAAATCTAAATACCCTAACAAATATATGATCTTGCGTACAATCGTAATATATTTCTATACTGCAATCACAACCGTTTTAAACATTTTAATCGTAATATATTTCTATACTGCAATCACAACCGTTTTAAACATTTTAATCGTAATATATTTCTACACTGCAATCACAACATATTTAAACATTGCAATCGTAATATATTTCTACACTGCAATCATAACATATTTAAACTTTGCAATCGTAAAATATTTCTACGCTGCAATCACAACCTATAATTTATACTATGCATTCGTAATATATTTTATATATTGCAATTAAAACAGGACATCTTTCTTCCGTAAGCTAAAAAAAACTAGTTATTTAAAAGATATATTAAATACAAAATAAATTCCGCTATAATTAAAACGATATAGTTTGCAAAATATACCAAAAAATTATGTAGCCAATACAACACAGATGTCTTTTTTTTTTAATATTGGTTTTTTAAAAATCAGTAGGCCTACATCCAGGGACATAACTCCAGATCTTGGGGAAATCAATTCCATTCTCTTATTAGAGAATTTGAACCTACGAGTCTGTCATACTTGACATCGACCTCTTGTTTGTAATGAGTGGGCGTTGACCAGTACAAAATGAGTATTATCGTCACTCAACACGTGCATAACTGCATATATAAACATTTATGTCAGCGCATCTATAGCGCGCATTTATATTTCAGGATTTTGAAGACTTCCTGCGCGAGAATACAACATGGAGTGGAACTCTATATGGACTACAGCTGCTCCGTGAAGACAAACTGCCGCCCAATATCTCCGGTTAGAAAAATACACACACACACATTTGTATTCTAAAACATAATATCCTGTTCGGCCTACATGTTCTCTGTCTTAGACCCTCGGTGGCTGAGCGTTCCACTGGCGTACCGAAAGTCTAGGGTTCGAATCTTGGTGGAGTGTTATTCCGGGTCTGGACGGTGTCCCCGAGTCTACCCAGGTCTGATGGGTACCCGGCGGCATTGAGTGGGGAAAAGTAAAGGAGGCTGGGCAGTTTTTCTAGTCGCACAATCTCTTAGTATGCCTTGGCCACGGAAACTGGTGAACGAGGCTTTACGCATCAATTTAGACAATTACTACTGGACACACCATTAATTTACTGAATAACTCCATTAGACATATTATTATGTTACTTTTATTGTAGAATCTATCACATAGAGCATAGGTTCTCAACCTTTTTCGGCTCACCGCCCCCTTTAAAAAAAATTTTCAGCTCACCGCCCCCCCCCCCCGAACTTTCTTTTAGCGCCCACTCCCCCCCCCGTTCCGCCCATCTGGACCATATTTTTCGCAATTTTTTTAGGGGAGCTAGGCTTTTTGTGTGATTAATTATCTTTAAAAATAAAATGAAAATGAAACATATTGTAGGAATTAATAGATAAAAACATGCCTTAACAAAAGGTTTAAAAAAATCAATATTTATGTGAATCGTTTGCCTGGTGTGTTGCTAGCAATTTGTCTATTTTTGTTTCAATTTTGGTTGCAAAAGCCTTAGGTCTAATAATCAGTAATATTTGTTATATTACAAAACAGAACTTGATCGGCATCACTATTGAATCAAATGTGGAAACATTTTTTAGTTAAAGGGAGATAATTAGCCCGTTTTATTTGAGCTAATATTTCTGTTTTTTTTTTCTTTTATAAAATATAAATGGCTTAAAATTTATAACTTTGCAATGATCAAACTGTAAAAAGTATTAGACAACTATATAAATATTATATGACTAAAGAATTTATATGTATATTTTTAAGCATTACAATATCTACCCATTTTGTATGATTACTACTTATCTATACCGCTTAACATTAGTAGAGAACATATTTAGTTGAATAAAACACGTTAAGGACATCTCGGCAAAACTGAGAACAAAATATCATTAATTTTAGCAGATGTTAGGGCGACAGTGATCGGTCAGCCGGGCTGGCAGTCCGGTAAACCAACCACAGGACCAGCCGGCTGCCCACCATATTTGCCAAATACTGACCCTACTTCATCGAAAAGTCATTGCAATTACTATTCCTTATTAGTTTAATAACATGTATGCCTACTATTGGGGGATATCAGATATTTAGCAGCACTTCCGTTTACATCACATTTCATCCAAAAACTAATCGATTCAAAATTCAAGCTGAGGTGTTAAAATATATCAGGTACGTTTGTACCGCCCACTTGCCCTTCACCGCCCCCCAATCGCCCCGGCAATGTCAGCGCCCCCCTAAAGCTTCTCACCGCCCCCCGGGGGGCGATATCGCCCCTGTTGAGAACCTATGACATAGAGTATAGAGGATAAAATAGAGCTGTACACAATTCAGCATAGGTTATATTTTCCTTACACCTTTTAACAATCACCCTCATGGACAACAATCGAACTTCGTTCACTTAACTAAAACTGGATTGCCTGTTCACCGGAAACTAACGACTTAGCAGGGTAGCCCCTATTTTCTCCCATTAATCCACGAGTTTTCTCCGTGACTAAAAGTAATAGATCGTTAAAAACAAATTATTTAAAGAGCTTTTAGTACAAAACATGACACGATATGTGATCTTTGTTTTTATTTGGTTGTGTCCTTCAGACGTGGCTGAGCTCAACAACATGAGCATCTCCAGACTTGATCTGGCCCTGGCCGTCGACGTGGTGGGTCTCCTCCGTCACATCCTGTGGAAGGAGGCACCGGGCTGCAGCAGGGAGCGGCTGGCGGACGACCACATCGTCTCGGCGGAGGCCTTCACCTGGCAGTTAAAAAACACGGTTGGCCCTGTAAGAGAGAATTGGTATGCATGGAGCATGGCGCATGGAGCACCTTGTGCATTGTGCTGAGCTGAAAACTATGGCGCCTGGAGTAATGTGTTTATTTTTGCTAACACTCGACCAGATTATGGGCTACATTGGTTTGTTTGTCCATACGAATAAGAAGCGAAAAGATATATATCTATTTGATGCTGAAAGATTATGTATGGTCACACCTCAGAGTTATTGGGAATAAAATTATGAAAATATGTTGAACTATATTAGACATACACTCTTATAGATGAATACAGACAGACGGATAGACAAATAGATAGTTAGAAAGATACATAGATACACAAACTAACTAATATTCCTTTAGACAAAGGGACAAATGTCTAGATAGGAAATTATGTTTTTATTGATAAATCGTTAAATAGATAAACGGACAGACAGATATATAGATAGATAGTTAGATATTTAGATAGACATACATATAGATAGATAGATAGATAGATAGATAGATAGATAGATAGATGGATGGGTAAATGGAGAGATGAATGAGAGATGGAGAGAGAAGGATAGAGATATATGCGTATGTGTGTCTGAACAAACACTTATTTGATTTCTTTGGGTCTATTATGCCGTAGAAATTGTATTAACAACTAAATCATTATATACATATATCAAAAACGTATATATATTACATGAACTGCTAATGCATAAATATGGCTTGCCTAGCAACCTCTATGGATGTGTCTAAGACTAACCAAAAACATTTAGTTCTTAGAAGAGAATACTTTCTTTAATAAATAAAAATTAGACCAAGATAAGAAGGATTAGTGGAATTGACAGCCGATATAACTTTTTTTTGTATTTCTTACGAATATTGTTTGATACTACTGGATAAAAGAATAATTGTTAAAAATCTAGAAATAGATCAAATGTAATTCAAGTAGTTAATTAGATTTTCTAGCTTTTCTAGGTAAGTGACGGATGGTATACAAATGCAGACATTCTTTATACATCAGTGAAATTCAAAGGAGAGCCCAATCATGTATAATATATTATATGACAAAGTTTGTCTCATCAAAAGGTCCTTGAGACTCATCCCTGTCTTTCTTAGGGTTCCCAGAGATGTGGGCCACACAAAAAGAAGTCATTTGGAGAGCGCACATTGGAATCTACAGAACCTACAAAATGGTGCAGCTTGTCTCAGATCCATAAGGATTCTGATAAGAAAATAGTTTAAAGACTTTTCTTTTAAACCAGTGCTGTTGTAATCAGGACGGCCGAGAGAATTTTTATATTCTGGAGCAAGGCTAACATTGGGCCCATCTAAAGATGGAGACCAATAATATTTTTATATGCACTGTATTTTATTTTCGGGCCCCTTTTAAACTTAAGCTCCGGAGCAATGTGCTGCTAGCGCCCACTTCTACTTGGCCTTGCCTGCAACTGAACCGTGGAATGAGATCGTCGTACTAATCATGCTAAACGTAACAACATGGTGAGGGGCACTGACCAATATAAACGGGACACACACACAGTGTAAAACATTTCTAAACTGCATGAAAGCTAATTAAGTAAATAACAGCATGGCCCTAACAAAACAAAAAACAACTGCCAGAAACCTTACTCTATAAAAACTAAACTAATATTAAATTGATAGTCTACTCAGGTCTATAATATGATGAAATACATAAAGATGTCTTTTCTGCTTGCTAATTATAATCTTTATTTTTACTAGCACCTCGTTGTTTAAGACTAATGTGAATTTTGATACGAGTTCTTAATAAGGTCAAGATGTTGATGATTTCTGATTAATTTTGTCAAACTCATTGATTGGCTGAAAAAAGAAGCATAAAATAATAAAAATATGTTTATAAAAGACGTGTGTATCAAACTTAAGGTAAAATTTAAAATGTGAATATATTATTGAATCTTTATGTTGCTTTAAATATTAAAAAAACAAACGAAATAAGACATTAGTTTTTATTAAACTAAATTTGTATACATGTTACTAGAACAGTAGGCCCTAATCTTGACCTTTATGTGTAGAACATCGGAGTATCTTTTGACCAAATTTAGATACATTAAAAAAAGAACATATTAACATATTAAGAATAAATCTTAAAATAATTATTAGATATAGATTTTACTTGAAGCACTATTGGTAAAATAGACAAGACTAAATAGAATCAGACTCGCTAAAAAGTTTTCAAAAGCAGAGTTATACTAACAGAACAATGCATTAGATTATAACTTGTTAAAAAAAAAAGGAAATCGATAGCTAGTTCTAGCTTGTTTGAATTGAGTAATGACTGGTTAAATAAATAAATGCTTACACGAATACATTCATCTGTAAAATAAATGGATCGACTTATGACTCAGAATACGAAGCGATGATTAATACAAAATTAAAGTTAACAATTTAAAAAAAAACACAATACTTTAAGAAGTATCTTTTCCTTTTCTTTGAAATGATATTTTGTTCTTACTTTTAATTCGATTCCCTGTTTCTCTACCCCACAGACAAGTCCTTATAACGGAGCCTTGGGGCAGTACATTTGGGACAAGAGCTCCAAAGGGCGTACCAATTTCACCATAGACATTCTACGGTACAGCGGTTATGTGAAACAGGTAAAGTTGTTCATCGGCGTAGTGTGAGGAAGGGTGGAAGACGTGCGTGGGGGTCAATGGTGCAAAAATAGGAGTAGGTAGACGGGAAGGTGAAGCGAATAGTAAACGCTAAAGGGTTTAGCAAATAATGCAATGTAGAGAAATATTGCTCAGTAAAAAGAAAATCTCTCGGAAGTGCAATAATGATTTGGAACTCATGCACGGTGTCTTCCCTAACTTTATAGTGTTTGCTATAGAATGTTCTTAACATAGAGGTTAGGAAGGCCTGCTAAAATACTACTTCACCCCTTCGTGACTACTTAATGTGGAAATGTCTATACGTATGACGTCATATATATATATATAATATATAAATATAAATATATATTGTAGGAAATAGGTCAAGTGGTGTTCATCAACGGTTCTGCAGAGGTCAGCCTGGGCGATCTAAACCGGACAGTCGCACCTGAAGTAGCCAATCCGGATAAAAAGAAAATTAGACTTCGAGTTGCAACACAACCGGTTGGTCACTTTTTTTATTTCCATCTTTTGGTTCTGTTTTTTTTTTACCAGCTGCTGTGTGGTCTGTAGGTAGAAACATTTCTTGACCTTTGACCTTATCTTTCGGCTAAAGTTAAAAATAAATAGCATCTTATAAGCTATTCAGCTTTAGGGGAAAAGAATCCCGCAAACATATAATAATATCTTATCTTATAGTCTTATATGTTAGAGATCCTCCTTCTACAATGAAGATTATGGCGCCCTACGCTTATCCATGGCTTCAGTCTAGTCTCGCAATTTGATTATTGTTCTAAATGGGATTAAGTCACTAATATTTCTTGGTTTCTTCAGGCCGCGCGGATGTCACTCGTGAAGCCAGAGTACTTATATCAATTCGTTCTTGCATATAGGATAAGAAAAGTGTTTTTGTCTTTATGTATATCTGAGCATTGTAACAGAAGGTTATATATAAAGTTGTATTTCTAAACTAGACTTTGCATTTTTACAAGTTTACTCTTTAGCCTTTTTATCCTCTAGTGTTTCTAGATTTAGTGATTGAACTATTTGAGTATACATTACATTTAACTGATTGATTACTATGTAAGCGTTAAGATCTATGCAATGCACAAGTCCCTCCCAATAACCTTAAAACCGCCTATACTGTTTCTCAGCAAGATCCTTTCATCATCGTCAACGCCGACGGAAACTACAGCGGCTTCAGCTATGACTTAATGGAGAAGATTGCCGAGAAGACAAACTATGAGTTCGACTACTATGAGACTGAGGGCGACGACAAGAACGGCAGGACGGACGCCATGGTCAACGCACTCGTGTCTGGGGTAAGTAGACGGTGCATTCTTTTGGACCATAACTTGACCCTCCGGTAGGTGGCGTATGGATGAAATACGCTATAAGCGAAAAATCTTCTGCAGGGCCTAATTTAAACAGATACGGCTTATAAACAGCACAAAAGTTCCGTGAAAAAAATAAAATCGAGACAGGTATATAAAGATAGTTAAAAATACATTGGAGATATTATGTCTTTACAAAAGTATAAAGTATTTTCTTTTCTTAACTTATTATCGGGTTTAAAGTCACATAGTTAAGTGAAATTCTCTTATTTCCATTAATTTCTTTAATTTGCTTTCACAACCAGCGCCACACTTCAGCATCTATAATGCAAGCAAAAAAGCAAAAAAGCACCCGTGCTGAAATATGCTAATAAGAAAAGGCTTAGGCCTACTATAATTCTGGAGCATCTAAATAAATCTTTCAATATATGTATTAACGATTACTTAAAGAATGAAGAGTAAAAGTGACTGTACACTGAGTTATATACACATTGGGTGCTCAATCATTTAAATTTGACGTAAAATTGCAGACTTATATATTATATATAGATAAGTGTTGCGTATGCTAATGATTCTGACATAATCATGAACATCTATAAAAGACATCTGTGAGCGACATGCCATAATATTGTTATTACGCCTTTATGGCTTTTAGTTCGTGCCTGAGCATAACCTGAGTTAGGAACACAAATAAAATTATTGTATAAGTGTATATAATAAATTACTTACTGAGATACTATTTATATTATTGGCATTCAACGCATTCAATCGAGAAATATCAACGACGATTTTGATTGAGTTCATTTTCACAACCTCATCTGTAACATATACGATAACAATACAATGAGCGCCTGTAACATATACGATAACAATACAATGAGCGCCTGTAACATATACGATAACAATACAATGAGCGCCTGTAACATACTAGATAAGACCGATTGACAGAAACTTGCTTTTTCCATCCTAAATGGTTTAGAATGCTAGCATGGCTATTGGTGCCCTGGAAGTGACCGCTGACCGGGAGAAGCTGATCTCCTTCTCCTACACCATCATGTCCTCCCAGGCAAGTATCCTCATCAAGAAGGCCGACAGTATGACCAATTACTTCCAGTTCCTTGGACCATTTTCTGGGGGTAAGTGAAGAGAGGTTTTGGCATGTGCATTGCATTCAAAGTCATAAATAAAAGGGTTTGTTGTAAAGATCATGTAATAATGTAAACATCTAACAATTACTACACACAGATGTGATCAAATGAAACAATGACCACATAAAATAAAATGACCTCATGAAAAAATGACCACCTGAAACGATGACCACATGAAACAATGACCACATGAAACAATGACCACGTGAAACAATGACCACATGAAAAAATAACCACATTAAACAATGACAACACAAAACAATGAAATAAAAATGACTACATGAAACTATGTAAAAACTAACCAATAAGCTACTTGATGTAATGACCATATAAAACAACGACAAACATGCCTTAATCACATTTTAAAAAAATGAATGAAATATAATACTTTATTTAGGTTATTGTACTACGATTAAATATAATAATTTGTTTTTATTGTATAATTATATACACCGTATATTTATTAATCTGTGTTTCAATTTTCAATCACTTTTATTCAATCCTAACTGATACTACATTAACGTTTTTTTTAAAGTCCGATAACTCATCTTATTTCAACCCTTATACTCTTCCCCTATTTCAAGATCTATGGGCCATGATCTTTGCGTTCATCATGGTGGCTGGCCTTTCCCTGTACGTTATGAGCCGGTTTGACCCAACACAAGAGGGCAACGTCCAGCGCTTCGACCTGAAAGAGAGCCTTTGGTACAGCCTGAACATAGTTCTGCAGGTAATACTCCAAGAGAGGTCACTTTTTCCAATGAAATCCTTAGGTAAAATATGTATATGAACTATTTAAAACGTATATACACTGCGGCTCGTAGGGTAGCCAGGTTTGTTTGGTAGGTATGGATTATATTGCAAGGTGGGTATACTGTTTTAAAAACAACAACCGGACGAGCCCACCGGCTCTTGCCTTCTCTAGTGCCTAACGATGATTAAGGGGTGGATCAAATGTGGAGTGGGACACACCTAGATCCAGTCCGAGGCTAGCCATCCGCGGCACGCCGTCATAGGGTACGGTCTCGGACCACGGATGAGCGTAGGACGCAATAATCTTCTATATAGAAGGAGCGTCTGTAATGTATAAGATAAGCTCTCCGCAGTACATGCACTACACTTTTGGTCCCCACCTTTGGATACCTGCACTCTCGCCCGGTAGCACATAATTCAGACTAAAGGCCTGGACATCCCGGCACCAGGGCGTCGTTGAGACGGGTTGTTGCGCTCATTACTTCCTACCCACCGCGTCTCGGAGCTTCTCGATTATGGTATGATTCTCGGACGCGAAACAGTGGCTGTCCCCAATGCGTTAGCCCACCGGTGTACTCTTAAAAGGAGCGTAATGGTGTTTCCACACTTCGCCGCTTTAAAGTACTGTAATTGCAAAGTATTTGTAGCCAATAGCACAAGGTGCAAAAGGGGTGGGTGGGATACATTTTGTTACCAGAAGCTCATTATATAACGCCTAACCATGATTTTGATGCACTTGTGACAAATAGTGCAAGGTGGAAAGGGAGATAATATCGTGTATTACCCGAGACAGTAATAAATGGCTACATGCCCTTGGTAATCTTGTTTGAGTAAATCTGCTTGAGCCTACCGGGGAAAATATTTTATCTGTTTGAGATAATATACGTTCTTGGGTTGGGATGGGGGGCGGCAACTGGCACTATAAGCTTTAATAGTTACGATAACTATTTCATAGCACCGCCACTGAAAATGTTTCGACTTTGGACTAACTGGGCTTTTTTGGCGTTTTTGGCGGAAAGGAATAGTTGGGTGGGAGTGATTGTTAGAATGTTAGTTTTTTTTTCAATGCATTTACAATCCAGTGAACGAATCAGGTAAGTCAATGAAGAGCATTTAAAAACAATGTATTCCTTAGATTGAAATTTTCAGTTAGTAAACAAATTCAATCATTTTTTAAAGCTTCTTATTTCTTTTTTTAATTCTGGCGCCAATTCAAACTTTGCTGTCTGGGACGACCGCCCACCGTCGCTCACTCTCGTCTTCCGCTACTGTTTAGCCTTAATTTCTTTTTTCGAACTCATTATTTCTGTAAGCGTAAGACAATTAAAAATTAATACAATTTGACGAATCAAGGAATTTTTTGCGTATTTGAGATTTTTACATATTGAAACAGTTTAACTATTATTTTACCAATAAGCTACACTTGTTACACACGATTTGAGCCTCAAAAGCCTTATATTAAAAAAGAATTCAAACATGCATGCCTAGTTCATTTCAGAACAGCACTTTTTTTTTCTTTTTTCGTTTTTTCTCAACATTGTATTTTTTGTTTTAATTTCCTTCGGTTATTTTGATACTTCCTTGTAACTGATCATTGCACAAGGTTGAAATTTCGCATTTTCTTTATCGCTTGTTTTTTTTTTTTGTAATCCCACGCGGGATCTTGAATATTAGTGCAGATCTTTTTTTTTTTTTTTGAATTTTCATGTCTATAGGCCTATGTAATTTTATGAAGCTGTTTTAGTAGAAAATTTATAATTTTAAAAATCATACAGCTATCAGCAAAATCATGATTGGACAGATAGATTATATTATATTCAAGGCAATAACAGAAAACAGCATTGAAAAGAAAACAGAATTGAATTATCTTCTTTGTAAAAAACAATAAGAAGAACTTTAACAATACTGTTTGTCGGCCAATTTTATGGTTGCTTTGGCAAAACAAAAAATGTTTTAACAAGCATTTCACCTTAAATATACATAAAACACACAGCTAATTCTGATAGGCTAATTTAAAATTGTCAGGTAAGCCAAATTATTTAAAAAATTATATTTTTAGTCAGGTTTCCACTGCCAGTGAGACTCTTTCAAAAGAATCATCTTTCAGCCAGGAAATACAATGGCTCAATAGCTGACTCCTAAATAATAGGCCTACTTTTTTTCTTGTATGATAAATGGTATGATAGTATGCTTGAATGTCTATTGTGTTTGAGTACAAATGGTTCTTTAATATTGTTTTAAGTATGCTGAAAGACGGAATTTATGTAATCAAGTCAATTTTCCATTCATTTGGATCAATAAAGCAATCTTATCTTATCTTATCTTAAAATGAAATCGAAACTGTCTTTTTTACTTTTCAGGGTTCCACAGACTATTCACCGCAGACGACATCCATGCGCGCCATCATCGCCTTCTTCTGGTTCTGCGTCCTGATCATCGAGGCGGCCTACACCGCCAACCTTGCCGCCCATTTGACCCTCCAGCAGATCGACAACCGCATCAAGAGCGTCTACGACCTCGCGATCCAGACTACGTTGATGTACGGTGTGGAGCGAGGCAGCGACGTGCATCATTTTTTCGCGGTTAGTTTTTTTATTTTTTATATTGTAGATCTACTTTATATTATAACGGAGAATCGGTTGGGTTAGGACTGGAGTCAGGGTTAGCTCAGCGCCATCTTGTTTCATATAGATGTTCTCTTTATTGCTATGCAGTATTGGATTGCCTGAACAAATGTGGAAAAACTAATAATTTGAAATCATTTAAAACACTAATCAAAATGCAAGAATAGACTAAAACCAAGGATACGCGTATAACGCCATAATCTTTTGTATGGGAAAAGCTCGAAGAAGCATCCGTTACCTATAAATCCTATACGATAATAATAACATTGAATATTTATATAGCACATGTCTCCATTGTATAGAATTTAGCATGTTTCCTCAATTATTCAGTAGCCGATGTTAGGATTGGGAAACAGACAAAACACTAGCCAAAGAGAAAGGTCTACAAACAATTCTTAAGGGACTCTTTAAGATTAGAAGTGTTGGATAATTCTGCATTATATAATTTTCAATTGAAATAAAAACTTCATTGTTTTTGTTAATGTCTAATACTATTTTGGCTGGATGGCAAAGTCGACGGTGAGACATGCTTGACATCATGGGTTCGACCCATGGAGCAGACAATCAGAAAAAACCCACCGCTAACTTGGAGAGGAGATGGGCTCCGCAAAGTTTACCAAGCCCACTGAAAGGGATAATGGACACCCGTTAAGGTTAAGATATTTTTAAAAAAAAAACGCTATTTGAGTTTTAACAATAACTTTTCTATCACTTCCACGTGCGGCAGACCCACAAGGAAGACCCTTACGAGAGGATGTGGGCCTACATGAAGCTCAACGAGGACAAGGTCGTGCTGGAGAACACCTCGGAGATCATCAACAGGGTCAAGGCCGGGTCACTAGCCTTCATCGCCGACGGAGTCACCAACGGTTATTATGCCAACCAACACTGCGGCATTGAGAGTATCGAGCAGAACTTTCAGAGCAAAGATTTCAGTCTAGGATTTCCCAAAGGTTGGTTACATGTATAGGATTTCCCAAAGGCTGGTTACACGTATAGAATTTCCCAAAGGTTGGTTACACGTATAGGATTTCTCAAAGGTTGGTTACACGTATAGGATTTCCCAAAGGTTGGTTACACGTATAGGATTTCTCAAAGGTTGGTTACACGTATAGGATTTCCCAAAGGTTGGTTACACGTATAGGATTTCTCAAAGGTTGCTTACACGTATAGGATTTCCCAAAGGTTGGTTACACGTATAGGATTTCCCAAAGGTTGGTTACACGTATAGGATTTCCCAAGGGTTGGTTACATGTCTAGGATTCCCTAAAAGTTTGTTACACGTCTAGGATTCCCTAAAGGTTGGTTACATGTCTAAGATTCCCTAAAAGTTGGTTACACACAATGAAATAACTCCCACTAAAAAGACATATTTTAGAATGTTAAATGTAGAACACACAATTAAATGTATTGACATACGATTTAATATGTCTTCTGTCGTCTGTTTAGAGTATGGTTCACTATTAAATAATACACTCAAGCCACTCATTGAATGTTTAAAGGTGAATTTAATACTTAAAATTAATGTACAATAATAATATTAAGCCATTGGTCGATAATAAGTAACTTCTATAACTGGCAATGCAAAAACAACAGCAACAAATTAGATCTACACTTCTGTGTGCCTTATACAGGTTGCGGAGCAGAGTGCAGAAAGTGCTAAAATGGATTTTCCCCAAAAGATTTCAGAATGCAAAGGACAAAAATCTTACATAAAGTTTTTTTTAGAGACTAAGATAACACATATTACTGATGCACAGGTGCAAATAATCTCTACACCATGGTAAATAACTCTAATTGAATCATCGCTATAATTCTAAATAAAATATAGACATTATTTAACCTGCTGTACACATATAACACATTTCTATATAGAAAAGAACTTAACCAAATGCATTAATCTATTATGGATTTCTTTGATTTTATTCCGTGTCGATGTGTTTACAAAATAACGTTGGTCGTCATAAGGGGGATAACTCATTTTATTCTTTCATAGCTTTTTTAAATTCCAAAGTTGTCAACCCTTACATCTGTGTCCATCGTGCTAAAACATACTTGAATCAGGACCATAGTTTTAAGTTTTAATTACAAATCAACAATAAACGAAAACTATGGTCATTTGTAAAAGAAACAAAATGTAATGCATGAGCGACGTTCTTAGGTTAATGTGACACTAGCTCATTATAGTGCATAAGGATGAAAACCACCAAAACGATGTGAAAAAATTGTGTAGTATAAAATAGCACAGTGTGATGAAATAATGTAATAAGATGAAATAGTGCAATATGGCAAAATAGTTCGATTTGATAAAATTCAATATAATTAAACTGCGCAATACGACGACATAGTGCATTAAAAATAAAGATCGAAAAATTTTGACAACATGTTGTAAGATAAATTAATGTAATATTATGAAATAGTGCAATATGATATCATGGTGTAATATGATATCACAATGCAATATAATGACAACTTTACAATGGGATAAATATGATAAAATAGTACTATATGATGATAATGTACATAATGATAAAAGTTGATGTAATAAAGTTGATGTGTAATAAAATAATAATAATAATAATAAATGCATTTGTTTAGCGCTGCCAACAAACATAAAGCAAGCTCAGATGGCATTTAACAAACAACTAAGAACACGGATACAATCTATAGGCCAAGAGATACAAAACTAAATGATGATTTTAAAAATTTTACAAATATAGAACAAATGAAATAGTACTCTTGGATGAAATATTGCAACATAAATAAATAGTGCAATAAACTGACATAGTTCAGCACGGTGAAATATTGCAAAGTGATGGAATATTACATTAAGACGAGATATTTCAATATGAAGCAGTAGTGCAATATGATGACAGTGCAACACGATTAACTAATGCAATCCAATATAAAAATACAATCGTATCAACTATTTCAGGTGCACCTTATCTAGATGACATAAACCAGGCCCTATTGAGACTGAAAGAGGAAGGTCAACTTGACACGCTCAGAAACAAGTAAGCCGTTTTATTTATTAAAAAATAATATGCTGCCTTATGATTACTTTTCCAGGCTAGTAATATGGATGAGACTTGTTATTTTAATTTTTTATTCAAATTTTAACTTGCAAAAACCTTTTGGCTTTTTTTGGCTGGTTTTCTGGTCAGCAAAACCCTTAAAAACGTTTTTTTTTCCCGTTTTTTTATTGTTATTAATTTTGTATGTACATTTTAAAATTTGTATTGAACGCATCTGACTATCACATATACCCATATCATGTATACATCTAATTACTTTTATGTTGTTTCTTTCTTGATGGTCAATTATCAATCTTTCGGAAAGGATGCATCACAACAAACGCATGTGAAATACTTTTTTGTTTAGAGCTTGTTCAATTTCTCTTCACTATTCAAACCCTTGTTCTTGTAAATGTATTGGTTGATTGAAGGGCAAGACACAACAATGAATGACTGGAACAATGATTGGATGAATTTATCAATCAATGACTTATGTGAATAAGTGAAGCATCGATGAATGAATGACTGAAACAATCATTGGATGAATCAAATGAAAAATGACTAGATGTATTGCCATTGGATGAATCAAATGAAAAATGACTAGATGTATTGCCGAATAGATCCACAAATGAAGTGATGAATAGATAAATAGATCGATGGATGGGTGACTGATAATAATTATTGGTTGAATGGAATAGATTAATGATTGATGAATGGCTAGATGATAAGTCTGTTAGATTGAAAACTTGACGACAGAAAAACGAAATAAAGAATTAAGATTACAATGGATGTAGACCAGCTCAATTTGTGTTTTGTAGGGGTCTACTGCTTACTTCATTAAATGTTATGTTGTGTCTAGTGTCACGTGCGAAATCAGCTACTGACGTATGATGATATTTTTAGTAATGTATTATTATATATTCTTTGATTCACATCCATCTTGGATCTCACAAGGTTGTATAAGAATTAGTATTGATATTATTGAAGTAGATTTGATGTTTATTTGACTCGTATGATGTGAATCTTTTGTGTATGAAGTGATTTAGATAAACTGTACCTTAATATAGAGGAAATCCACAATCCTGTTTGAATGATTAAACACAATTTTATTCCAACAAGTTGAGATGATAAATATAACAGTAACACAGAATACATGTACCAGTATTATATGATGAAACTTAATCAGTTGAGATTCTTCTATATCGTACTAAGCCGTAATCCTATCTTTAAGAAAGTGGTCAAAAACAGTCCTCACACATTAGCGCCCAAGCTAGAACTAAACTAACGATCTTCAACCCTCGTGCATATGACGTATTTAATGCTTTGACGTAGTGTCTAGACATATATACGTTTTATTCCTAACAGGAAACACTTCGGGTTTAAGATTATTACTTTTTAACTTTAGTTAATAATAATAGAACCAATATAATTATGGAAATAAAACTACTTTTGTAACACTAGTAACTACTCCAAATGTAATTTATAAGTCTACTGATGACTAATGTTTCCCGGTAGGTGGTGGGAAACTGGCCGGAACTGTACGGAGGATGATAAGTCCAGGTCAATCAGCCAAAAGACGACCCCAGAGCTGGAACTGACCAACATGATAGGTGTCTTCATTGTCCTTGGCGTCTTCATTGTCGTGGCCATTCTAGTGGACGTCACCTCCAGACTCTACATGTGGGACAGGAACAAGAGAAAAGCCAAGACTGTGAGTTCAGGAACAAATATATAATTATAGATAGTCTTACTTGGGGAGATGTTAAGGAGGCAGCGATAGGCTTAAAATATGCTAGAACAAAAGCTGACAATAAGGCTCTTTAGTGCCAAAAAATAAGGGCCAGGAAAATTTATCTTTTTAAATCTATACTGTTGTATTCAAGGGGCCCATTTGAACCCTACTGCCCCGGAGCAATGTACCGGCTGCTACCCCACCTTCTTACCGGTCTTAGAGACGTACATATAAGATGTAAAGATCACAGTGTTTGCCGATCTAAAGGTTTCGGGTTTGACTCGCTGTATAAAAAGAACCAGATCTTATTTTTTAGTTTTCATCTGAGCAGACTCATTTTTGGGGGAAAAAAGGGCGGATTATATTAAATTAGCTATACCGGCCACATAATCCCATTGTTAGCCGTTGCCAAAGAAACCTTAAACACTGTGTTTTTTTTTTTTACTTAGCTATACGTGATCAACCTGGTCTGAAATAATGGACTCAACTATACGTTCATGTCAACTTTTAAATATGTTACAGACGCTCCTTTTATGCAGCAGGTTATTGCGTCCTACGCTTATCAGTCTTGTCAGGGTTTCAAAGTGATAAAGTGTTAATTAATAAATTAATAAATTAATTAATAAAGTGTTCATTGTTTCCTGACTAGGACATTGTTATTATATTCCACGGTCTGTTGTGAACATGTAAAGGGGTGATTTCATCTTGCAAATTCACCCAGGAACATATTTCTTAGAATATACCCATGTTAAAATTCACCGTTTAGAAAAATATACTTACTAATGTCACGTGATTTTCACAGGCTGCTGAATTGGACCAATCGTGTGGGAGCAACGTTTTCGACAACCAGATCAACAAGTAAAACAAGCAACTCCACAAGAAGCTCCCTCCCCTGCATTCCATTGACAACAAGATTCAACATTTTTGAAGATACTACATTGTTTGATATTTATTATAATTTATTTCAACTACACTTTTTCTTTATTAATTAAAGAAAATGCATTGTTTTTCTAGATAAGAGGCGAAAAAAGGCCTTTCAGCTTCTTCAACCCTCCTTTGGTTTGGCCGAACTCTTTGGGCCTTTGTTTCGGTGTGAAGCCTTGGGGCGTTTTAATAAGACAATCGTTGAGCCCATAGTGGGATGGAGGTATGCTTGCCATAAAGTTCGGCCCTACTAACGTATATCGTTTTTGGTCATCCACACAATCATTCTTATGTACCAAGCATGATGTCCGATTGCGAACTAGCCTTAGTTCAGTTCTATACATAATAATTTTCAAAATATAATTATTATTTCTTTAAGAAAGTAATATTAAAATAAATATTGTAATCAGGTCTTTTTATTAAACAATAATTTAGGACTATCCCGGTCTGAAAATCTAAAACCCATCTCCCGCATGCGTCTAAAATATGATTATTAGATTTTATTTACTGAAAACATTTTAGGAAAGCTTTAAGTCCTGAAATGATTTACAATCTTAAAAAACAAAGTAAAATTAATGAATTTGTTTTTAAGTATAAAAAGAAAAAAAAAGATATCAAAGGAGAATATAACCGAGGTTGCCGGTATGCTAACCACTCAGCTAGGGAGGACAAATTCAGTAATCAAGATCACAAAAGTAAAATATGAGACAATAAAGTCTTTAACTTAACCAATGGGGATCGGAATCCACACATACATAGTAATTGATATATTTATAGGTTATTTTAAGTCTTTTTTTAATTGACCTGGGTTATGTACATCCACATATGCCGACTTGTGTTAAATGTTATTAGTACATTGAGTAGACAATTTAGAAACTGTACATTGGAAGTAAACCGTTGGGTTGTCTTTCCTGGAATTAAACTGATTCAAATCATGTTACATCTCGAGGCCGTTTCACAGGGCGCTGAGGCGTCAGGGCAGGCACCCAGCTCAGGTTTATAGACTTTCCAATAACGAGAACAAATAGTCTTGGAATTGTCGTGGCCACACAATACCTTAAAACGGCTAGTGAGTTGTTTTTTTAAGATTCTGCTTCACTTTTATATGACAATATCGTTGAATATAAAATGACATTTACTTGTTAAGTTAAACAATTTTAAAAACATAATTAATCACAACGATCTTTTCATAGTGTAGCAGTTATTGCATACTCCTTACAATTGAAAATACTTTATTACTTTATAATATATTTAACATTGATATTTTCGTAGACCCTAACCTTAAATCTAAAAAAAAACACGAAATCACGAATCATCAATTAAATATACAATTTCATGCACAGACACAAAACAAAGCCTTGACATATTATAGTCATTTATTTGTTGTTTCTGTAGAATGACTAAAAAAAATGTTTAGTCAACCAAAAAAAAAACTGTGAAAATAATCATCCACGAGTCCACGTTCTTGTAAAAAAAATTAAAAGCAAAAACAACAAAAACAAACTGTGATTCTATATTTTCTCTTAAGTGTGAATTTTGTTTTAGCAATATTAGAAAGTGTGTTCGTTAAATCAAAGCAGAGTGTATATACTGACCAAGATGGTGTTTATTTTTAAAGTATAATACTTATGTTTATGTATATATAAAAATGACAGATTTGAGTGTTGATTTTTCGATCTGTATTAATTTTTTCTTCAATGTATATCATACTTTTGCCTCGCAATGGGTGCCATGGCTTTCTATTTCCATTAACGTGAATAAAATAAATGTCATGGTCAAGTTATCAAGTGTGTCGGTTTTTAGTTTGTTTACAGTTTAGTGCCAAAAAGTGTGTTGTGTATCAGACACATTTCTTCTCCCGAAAAGAACGATACCAAATATTCCAGTTAGGGACATGACATTTAGCACTTTATTGACATCTAAAACGAATAAACCAAAAACACACTCACCAATTTGCAGACATCGCCACACGAAACAGTAGATCATATCGAACTGGAATTCCTCAAGCTAATCAATTTCAGGAATTTTTATTGCCCCCCCCCCCCTCCATTCAAAAGTACTATTACCAACATGTTTGCTTGGCATTGAATGCAAGAGAGCTAACAGCTCTTCAGCCTGGTTAGAAGAACAAAAAGAATACGAATGTGGACTAAAATGATGAGCTATAACAATTGTCCAACTTTAATATGTATGTAAAACGTATGCGGGGGGGGGGGGGGGGGGGTTACACTAGCTCAACATTGTTCGCTGTGACTCCGCGATTAGATACATTCTTCAGCGAAGGACATCCATAGTTGGAATGCCAACTGGCCAATAAACACAAGGAACACAGTACAAGAATCTCATTGTCATAAAACCAAAAAAAAGAAGTCGTAGATATCCAAATACTTTGCTTGTTCGGCATGCAAGGATTTATTGGTAGATTATGTTGTCTTACTTCCCAATAGACATTCATACAGGGAAAGGAAACTAATCAGAGCAATAGAAGAAAAAAAGGCAAAGGGCATTGCGCTGGCCTCCAAATCCCTGAAACTAACGGACTTTAGTCAACTAAGACTAGATAAACTACTTTGCTGTCAACTATAAATATCAAACTAACCTGATTGTGTGCCGTTCCATCATTTTAATGGTACTTAAGACAAAATAAAAACAACATCTAAATGTCTACTCCTCCACTGATCCTACTAAAGCTTGGTAGACAAACAAAATTAAGATGACTATGTGTGATGCTCTACAGCGGTGATCGGCAACCTAAGGAACGCGTGCCTGACTTGACAAGCAGATCGATTTTCTATGGCACGCGAAAGATCTTCAAGAATTGTTTCTTAATTTTAAAAAACAACAACATTTTCCGGTATTTAAAGAAAGAGAACTGACTTTTGAAGCCGATGTTTCTGAATGACAAAGCGACACATTTCAGTGAGTTGAACTTGCATCTAAGGTACAAGGATGGTGTCAAAAAGCTCTTGAACTGCTAGGACAATGGAATAGATTTCTATTTAAAACTGGACATAACTTACCGTGAAATTAAATTCAAAACATTTAACTACATGTACTTCCCTAATTTAAGGAATATATATAGGTAATGGGCTTTTTCAGAAGTACATCGAAGCACTCAAAGGCAAGGATTTGAAATTCATGAGCTCCAATTTTCATACCATTTACTCCAACCGTCTTGGATCTTGTTTAAGAAGAAGAATATTGACGATTTTTTTTTATTAAAGGAAGTTGAATCTTAAACATCCGCAAAAAAGGATCAAAATGTGCCAATTTCAGGAAAAATCTGAAAGGAAGTTACTTAGGAAAGTCAAATATGGTTAATGCACTTTTCAACTGCTAGGCATTCACTTTACTTTCAGCTTGTTCACTTGTGAACAGATTGTATCGCACCTAAAAGCTGTTTTAATCATACAAAGAGGTCACTCACACTTGACCACTTAGAAATAACTTAATATGTTTCGACATTATATAATTAGTAAAGAACATCCAAGACAAGGAGCTCATTAATTGATATAGACTAATTACATTTAAATTAGCTTTTAGACTTATCTTTTTTTATTAATCATAGATATAAACAAATTTGTTGTATTAATTTAATGAATATAAGAGACCTATTACTAGTATTATATTGAATAATTTGTTGTAATTATTAATGTTTAAAAAGTAAATTCCTTAAATGAACAAACATTTAATGCAGGAAATGTCTTTTACAACAGTTTAACATAAATTAATTTTAAACCTCTAATCAAATCTTCAAATGACTACCATAATGTATACAAATATAATAATTAGTGAGTAATATTTGTTATAGATTATTACAAAACATAACTTGTTTGGAATCTCTATAGTATAAAATTTGGAAACTGCATTTTAATTAAAGAAAGATAATTAACCAGTTTTCTTTACGCTAATGTTTCTAATATTTTTCTTTACTTTTTATTTATAAAAAAAATAAACGGCTTTCAATTTATAACTTTGAAATGATAAAAATATAAAGATACTGGAAAATTATATAAATGTTATATAACTAAAGAATGTATATGTACATTTTAAAACATTACATTAACTACCCAATTTGCAAGTTTAGTTGCTATCCTTTCCACTTAATGCTGGTGCTTTCGAGGTAATCAATAAAAATTAAAGAAAATATCAGTTAGTCTGCGATCGATAAATAAGTAATATATTATAGCTCATAGGAGAACGAGGTGCTCGATCTATATATTAACAACCAAATGATAATGTTAATTAAACCATAATGAAACAAAATCCATCTATAGCTTAAGGTGCCCAGCGTAAAAAAGAGAAACATTTTCAGCACGCTCCTATTCATAACAATTAGTCTTCGAATTGCACTTTACATTGAGCCAATGTTATAAATATATATCGAATAATTAGCCATGTTGTTCGAGACCCAGAGATTCCATCGTTTCTTTTAAACATTTGAGACTCTGTGTTATATGGATTGTTATTATGTATGTTAAAATCGCCGATGATTAATTTTTTTTTGCTTCAGCGAAAGTTTGATCAAGAAACTTTGTAATGTCCTCTAAAAACATATTGACAGTTGACTTATTATTTTCTGATTATATACTTACTTATATTTTTCATGAGGCATTTCCATATTGTGTTTTCAAAAGATCCGACTGCTCCACTTTTTAACTGTCTTGTTTTGATGTTGTTTTTGCATACTATGGCCAAGCCACCTGCTTTACCACACTTTCTATTGACCATTTTCAAGCCATTATTATTTAGTACCGTGCTCATTAACCATAGGGTATCTTCGTTATTTAGCCACGTTTCGACCCCTGCTCTACGGCATATGATGTATTACAGTTGAATCGCCCAACTCTGAAACTAAATGATAACAGAAGTCTTGTTAGGAGTCGCCACAGAACCACTCAATTTAGAACATGTTTTATATCCGTCTTAGAACATCAAAATTTAAGACACATTTCTGGAATTTAAAAACAAATTAAAACCCATAGAACTATAGACTATGAATATGATTTCATGCACTAAATTTTTGCCAGCTCTATAAATATAGATTAACTCCCCTTCTCCCCCAATTCTCGCAATGGTGGGGGCAAGGTGGTCGAGGGTTTGGCTTGCGTGTGAAGGTCGTGTGTTCGAATCATAGTGAGGGCTAGGAATTGTTCTCGGTCTGAAGGGTGTCTCGAAGTCTATCCAGCACTGTTGTCTTAAAGTATCGGCGGCTGCGCATTGTGTTGGCCACACAATCCCTAAGTATGCCGTGGCCCTCGAAACTGGTGAAAGCTGATTCACCGTTCCGAAGGATCAATTTGTCAGACGGGATACTTTCATTTTTTACCCTCGCAAAAATAAAATAATATAAAAAAAATCAATTCCTTATCGTTCATGCTATCTATGATTCAAAGCGCCTGACACATAAAATGCATCGCAAAGTTTTTGGAGTCACGATGGGAATGTGAATAGCAAACAGCGCCTAAACCCGCTCACGTTTGTACCATCAATAACTATTGATCTCCGATTGGGTTACGTTCGATTTTCTTTATGTGGGAGATCGGAAGGGGCAGGGGGGGGGTAGACTTTTTATCTTCGGCTTAGATCTTTGTTTATTATCGATCACTTAAAGGTGTTTGACCAAATATATATTTAAAAAAAAAAGGTTCTCCAAGGCCTCTCGGATCATTAGATGAATCGGTGTGTGTGAAGGTGTTGGAGTCGCTCGGATTATACGTATTGGTCTCCTTGTGAATTAATTTCTTCTTGTATGTTTAAATACTAGGTGAGTATGAGGTAAATACGGCTTAAACATTACAGCCATGGTAGTTCGCTAAATTGTTAAACAGAAACTGACAACAGGTAGTGGTTGCATATACTGTTGATAGTCAAGTGAATAGAGATACCTGAAAGAAAGACAGGTAAATAGGTAGATATATTGATAGATAAGTTGATGGATAGACCAAATGGGTAGGTGAACCTAGAAAAAAAAGCTTGACAGACAGACTGTCAGATAGTCAGACAGAATGATATAGATAGATAGATAGATAGATGGATAGATAGATAGATAGATAGATAGATAGATAGATAGATAGATAATAATAATAATAATAATAATGAGCACTTTTATAGCGCAACTATCCATGCTATAATAGCATGCTCAGTGCGCTGTCATGGCATAGATACAAGAGCACAAATTAGACAATGATTACTTAAACATATAGGACTTTAGGTTCTTTTTAAAAGACTTTGCTTCAGTTTGCCTTAGTGAAATAGGCAAATTGTTCCATAATACGGGCGCCACCGCCTCAAAGGCGCGCACTCCAAAGGTTTTCTTTCTATGTCCATAAGACTGGGAGTCCTAAGTAATGACTTTTCACTTGAACGGAGATCTCTTGCTGGAACATATGTTGTAAGAATGTTTTGAAGATAGCTAGGTGAAGCCTAGGTGCAGTGCCATCCAAGCAGCTGAATGCCAGGGAAAGAAGCTTAAATTCAATTCGCTTTTGCACGGGGAGCCAGTGGAGATCCCTAAGTATAGGGGTGATGTGAGCGGACCTCTCGACCAGAGATACTATGCGTGCAGCATTGTTCTGCACCTTCTGGAGTCTCTCAATCTGCTTTTTTGGAATCCCCCACAAGCAGCTGTTGCAGTAATCAAGTCTTGAGAGAATAAGAGAGACGGCAACAGCATTTGCTGTTTTCTTGTTTAGATGAGGTCGCAATTGACCTAAGGCTCGTAATTGCATAGAGCATGCCCGGACGACAGAGCTGACATGGGTAGTCATTGAAAGTTTACTGTCAATAAACAAGCCAAGATCTTTTACATAGTCAGATAAGGTAATTTCAGCAGTGCCAACTTTTATTGCTTCTAGCTTAGAGGTTTTAAGTTTAGCATGAGACCCACACAATATTGCCACTGTTTTATCATCATTTAGCTTTAGCCTATTTTCCACCATCCACGATTTCACTGACATGCAGCAGTCTTCAAGAGATTTTACAGCCGCAGCACAGGAAGCAGGATCAGGATTGAAACTAATGTATAATTCCGTGTCGTCAGCAAATAGCTTACGATTTACGCCATGGGTACTAATGATTTTGCCGAGTTTACTAGTATAGATAGAGAATAGTATAGGTCCCAATACAGAGCCTTGTGGTACTCCACACCTCAGTGGTGTGCTCTGCGAAGAAGCTTGTTTTACTACAACATATTGGGTCCTATCCCCCAAATAAGACGTGAACCACCGCAGCGCATTACCCGTGATGCCCATCTCCTTTTTAAGCCTGGCTAGAAGAAGCTCATGGTCAATTACGTCGAAAGCTGCACTTAAGTCAAGCAACACTAATAGTGATAGTTCGCCACGATCAGCACTACAAAGTACATCATTTAGGACTCGCAGAAGTGCTGTTTCGCAACTGTGGCCATGGCGATAGGCAGATTGGAACGGGTCAAGTAGATTATTAGCATTAAGATGCTGCACAAGTTGTTATGACACAACTCTCTCAAGTATCTTAGAAATAAAGGAGAGATTTGAGACCGGGCGATAGTTATTGCAGTCATTCATATCTAAGCCATTTTTCTTCAGGAGGGGCTTAATGATCGCCGTCTTGAATGGGCGTGGAATTTTGGCAGACAGTAGGCAGGTGTTTATAATACGTACCAACACAGGAAGTAGAATATCCATGCATGTCAGCACAATTTTGGTAGGGATGGGGTCAACAGTGGAATAAGTAGGTTTAGATGATAGAATAATATGTTTAAGTCCTTCCTCACAAACAGGGATGAGTTCCACTAATGGGATACCTGCGAAGACATCATCCACTAGGGGCAAAGAATCACGCTCTTCAAAGCTTTTCCTAATTTTCTCAACTTTGTCAGTGAAAAATTTGCTAAGTGTTTCCGCTGCTTTCTCACTGCTCATGTCAGGCAGAACGGGGGTTTCAGATCTTTTTCCAAGAAGATCATTGACAATGGAGAACATCTTGCGTGAGTCCGTTCCTGCAGACTTTAGAAGAGATTGAATATGAACCGACTTTTCATGCCTGATCACTTGAGCGAACCTATTTCTTTCTTTACGAAATATTTTTTTGTCACATTCAAGTCGAGTTCTTCTCCAACGCTTTTCAGCTAAACGACGGATTGACTTCGCTTTCCGAACTAAAGGGGAGTACCAAAAGGAGTCCGGTCTGTCACTAACAAGTTTTTCCGTCACTGGGGCGTAGTCATCCAGTAAAGTGGAGAGAGTCTGGTTGTACAGGAGGACCAGGTTTTCAGGATCACTTGATTGTGACTTAACCAATTCTGATTTAGTAAGACTATCGCGAAAAGAATACATATCGATATTCTTAAGATTCCTCGTCTTTATCTTTTTTCTCCCAGCAACTGGTCTTTTCATATTTGTCTTTAACCGCACAAGGAAGTGATCAGACAGAATGAGGTCCTCAACACTCACAGAGTGGACAAATACCGGTATGTCAGATCTAGAGACCACCCAATCTAGGATGTGTCCAGCTCTGTGCGTTGGTTTGGAAACATGCTGAGTTAAGTCAGCAGAGTCAAATAATTGCTTAAGCTGATGAGTGTGGTTGTTTTCTGGATCATCCCAGTGGAAATTAAAGTCACCTAAGATCAGTAAGCTCTTGTTTTTGATAGATGATACAAGGTTCCCAAAATTGTCATGAAAACTGCTTTCCTTTATCTGATTTGCGACAGAAGGCGGAGGTCTATATATAACACTGATTCGAACAGTTTGTTTGCCTTGGGAGATCACGAAGTTCATGCATTCAAATGAGGAGTAGTTCATATCGTTACAAAGCCTCACAGTTAAGGCAGATCGATAGATCACTGTTAAGCCCCCACCACGTTGACCAGTAGAGCGGGGCTTTTGAAAAAAGACATAGCCAATAGGCGTCATCTCTCTAATTGCTGGTTCATCACCCCCCTCATGCAGCCAAGTCTCCGTGATGATCATAATATCAAGTGATTTTTCAATGATAAGGTCATTGATGAGGATAGCTTTCTTTACTGAGGACTGCGCATTTAGAATACCTATCGTGACATTACTAACTGTAGATATTGTATGGATGTCATCTTCTATCTGCTTGGGTAATGTTTGTGAGAGGGAAAGGACTTCCTCGGAGCACGACAGCGGTTAGCCATGCCAAATACGATGCAAACGACCAGCTCTCGTTCCTCTTCTTTTCGGTATGTGAACCCCTACACCGGGCCGGCGAGTAGAAGGATAAATACTGTTTGTAGTATGTATTAACACTTGAAGCAGAATATTATAAGCAGATAGATGGTGCCTGATAGTTGACAATATAATAAAGGCAGATAAGAAAATAACTAGTGTGGCAGTCGTCATCTCTTAGTTTATAAATAGTGGTGACGGTAGAGTTATCAAGCGTAGCGAGATGGAACACACTACACTTTGTTTACAAATAGTGTTGACGGTAGAGTTATCAAGCGTAGCGAGATGGAACACAGTACACTTTGTTTACAAATAGTGTTGACGGTAGAGTTATCGAGCGTAGCGAGATGGAACACAGTACACTTTGTTTACAAATAGTGTTGACGGTAGAGTTATCAAGCGTAGCGAGATGGAACACAGTACACTTTGTTTACAAATAGTGTTGACGGTAGAGTTATCAAGCGTAGCGAGATGGAACACAGTACACTTTGTTTACAAATAGTGTTGACGGTAGAGTTATCGAGCGTAGCGAGATGGAACACAGTACAGAACTGTGAGAACAGTTCACCTTATAAACCACAAGTTAGAGTGTATGGAAACACCAAAATCAATTGATAATCAGTTGATAATTAACCAGGTCCAAGACCATCAATAGAATATTACACACAATGTCATAGACAAAATCACAAGTGATGCACTAGTACAAAATTTAAGTAAATAAACAAGGATTTAATTACAGAAAAAGTCCAAAAACAGTCCAAAAACAGAGACTGAAACAAAACACTGCTGCCTGTTGGCGCAAAACACAACACAACACAGATATACATATAGATATATAGATAGATAAATAGATAGATAGATAAATAGATGGATAGATAGATATACATATTGAAAGATAGCTAAAGACAGAGAAATAAAGATACCTAAAAATAAAGATAGAAAAATTGATAGATTTAAAAGGGAGAGATTGTTATATAGAGTCTATAGTGGAATAGATTTGTTAGAGATGTAGACATATTGTTTAAGTCAGAGGTCGACAACCTTTTGATAATAGTGTGCCAAAGTATGATTCCTAATTCATTCAGCGTGCCAAGAGCCTAAAAGTCTTCCTGCTGTAGCACTAAATGTCTTGTAGAAGAGACCTGGACTTCTGAGGCCTCTTCCGCGTGCCAATGAAAGTCCCTCGGCGTGCCAAGTCTGCCGACCCCTGGTTTGAGTGATTACTTGATAAATTGGTAGATGCGGTTTCTGCTTCTAATTAAAAAAAAACATGCAAATTTTTTTCTTCAGTAGCCAAGTGTAAAATATAATCCTTGCAAATATCTAGGTATTCCAATGATGAGCTAATTCAAGAACTTAAAACCATGGCTGGTTGCCGAACATGTCTGATAACAATTGCATTGTACATGTTATTTGGAGAGATTAACATTTTAGGTAAGGCACGTAAATGTACACACACACACAAAAAACAACAACAACAAAAAAAAACATAATAACTGTACAGCAAGCAATATTTCTTATTTTTTTTATTTTTTTTATTTTCCGATATCATGTTCAGAAATAGATTCTTCCAATAATTGTTAGCTTACATAAGTAACGCAGGCCGCTTATGTATATATTGGTCTAAATCTTATATATCTCATCTACGACTAATTATTTATTTTATTTGAATTTATTAACAGTGTTTTAACTAGAAACGATTGCAAATGATAAACTTAACTAAAATATCATCACATCAACATATTTTTTAAAATATGAAACCTTTTGTTTATATCGTTTCCAGAATACATAGTTCAATCTCAGATTAGCCCTTACGGTAAGTCATTTTAAATTTAACCTATCTATATTGAATGAATAGTATTGTTACTTTGGCTGTCTTTGTAATGAAGCGTATATGTCTATATCTTATATGTTACAGACGCTTTGTCTATAAAGAAGATTACTGTGTCATACGCTTATCCGTGGATTGAATCTAGTCTTGCCTTTTGATCAGTATATTAATTAATGTTAGTTCACTATTTTTCTTGGTTTTCTTAGACAACCCATTCCATGTCCTGTTGTCAATCTGGAAGATATATATACACTTATATATAAATATTATTGCATAAGGGATACGGAAAGTGTTTTTGTTCTTATGTTTATCTAAGCACTGTAACAGATTGTTATTGTGTTGTATTTCCAATTTAGAACTTAATGCCTTAAGTATAGGCTAATTAGTAGCTACTTTACTCTTTGCCCTTCTGCCCTCTAGTGTTTCCACGTTTAACTATTGGTAAGACTGAAAATATGCTGTCTATGTTTATGTGAAATTATATAAATTCTCTCTCTCTCTCTCTCTCTCTCTCTCTCTCTCTCACTCTCTCTCTCTCTCACACTCTCTCTCCCTCTCTCTGTATATAATATATATATATATATATATATGGTTACTAGTAAAGAAAAGTTACATTAGAAATAGTTTTTTTTGCTTTCTAGACGCAATTATAAGTTAATAAGTCAAATAATGTATAAATAAAGGGAAAAAATACACACTCATATTATACCATTTTTTGAATGCACTCATTTGATAAGATCTTATAATAGAGAATGTTAGTTCAGTTATTGTTTGATAAGATCTTATAATAGAGAATGTTAGTTCAGTTATTGTTTGATAAGATCTTATAATAGAGAATGTTAGTTCAGTTATTGTTTAATAAGATCATATAATAGAGAATGTTAGTTCAGTTATTGTTTGATAAGATCTTATAATAGAGAATGTTAGTTCAGTTATTGTTTGATAAGATCATATAATAGAGAATGTTTGTTCAGTTATTGTTTGATAAGATCATATAATAGAGAATGTTAGTTCAGTTATTGTTTGATAAGATCATATAATAGAGAATGTTAGTTCAGTTATTGTTTGATAAGATCATATAATAGAGAATGTTAGTTCAGTTATTGTTTGATAAGATCATATAATAGAGAAGGTTAGTTCAGTTATTGTTTGATAAGATCATATAATAGAGAATGTTAGTTCAGTTATTGTTTGATAAGATCATATAATAGAGAATGTTAGTTCAGTTAGTGAACTCTAATAAAACCTAGTCGCCAAATTACGCATATCAAAAAAGTCAAGTCCAAACTGTTGGCCGATAATTGAACCATCTGTATTTGGATTCTTGTCATTTGTTTTTTGTTTTTTTTCATCAACCGTATCTGTTTCTTGTAGCTGGTTGTGACTGCAGCTGTGATTACCCCAACTTTACCAGCTCCAACGCTGTAGACAACAAGCACAAGGCCGAGGTTGAAGCCGAGAGAATATCGAAAGATCTGACCGTTGATAAGACGGTAAATGCTCCTCTTAGGTTTTTTTTATAAATTGGAATGGGTTGCCTGAATAGGTCAACTTAACATCGTTTAAAACTCTTTTTGTTTTAGAAAGTACAAACCTAG
This sequence comes from Anisus vortex, assembly GCA_949126835.1. Taxonomy (NCBI): domain Eukaryota; kingdom Metazoa; phylum Mollusca; class Gastropoda; family Planorbidae; genus Anisus; species Anisus vortex. Next base: position 14,335,799 of record OX421498.1, on the reverse strand, counting down.
ACTCAAAAGATCGTTCTTCATGGGAAAGATAATCTTCTGTACAGAAGGAAGAGCGTCTGGAACATACAAGCTACGAATAGATCAACAAAACGATACTAACTTTCCTTGATAGTAGAACTGGACACGATACGTTTTTGTTATTTCTTTTAACAATAGGCCCTATACATCAATGAGAAAGTTAACAATAAATATCATCAGCAATATATATCATTACCGTGAGATTATTTCTTTATTTATGTGTTCTCTATAGACTCCTAGGCCGTTTAAGAGATTGGGACAAAAATCAAATTGAAAACGTACTACAAAATAATTTTTATATATATTATTTATTATCGTTGCTCTGTTGATTTTAGAAAACAAAATTTATATATTCAACTTTGTAAAAACATATAACGGTATGCATCTAAATGCCATTTTAGGTTTACGCGTGATCGTAATGGGTTTTCCCATTGAAGCCGGCTGCGGTTAGTTCACCCGACTGAACAACAAAACGGCCCGGGTTCGAGCCCTGCCTCCGACCAACCCCTGCCGCCCTGCATGAGTTTTGGGCCTAGTAGACGTAATACTATTCTAGAGCGCACTGAGCATGCTAAATTTAATAGCATGGATAGAAGCGCTATATAAATAACTATTATTATTATTATTAAAATGACGGTGAAACGATTGATTAGACTCTACAATGTGTTTTGTTAAAAGAGAGTGTGTAACTTTTTTTTTTAAAGCAGGTGTAAAATGGGAAAACCTGATAAGCAAATGTATGGCGTGAAAGCATTTCAATGGGACATTATTCTGAAATGGCGCTCAGTTTAGAACCTTAACATACGGTGATTATAAATAGGCCTACGTTTATTAAACATAATAATTTGACGCCAGATTATGGACCTGGAGCAAGACATATCCATTTGTTTTTCTTTTTTGACAGCATACTCCTAATAACTTTCTGTAGCATTTGTACTCAAAGGCCTGATTTCATCTCTCAGCCCCTGCATTCAGCGTCCTACTTTCGCAGCCTTATAAAAATACGGAAAGTATCAGTGATGAGTATAATTTTATTTTCACTGGGACGCTGATATTGCTCGTCCATATTTTCGATAGTTTGACCATGATGGAGGAGGCCAGGCTATGTCGAGTTCTTATTTCCTCTATTGACCTTCTACCTCTAGGTAGGGTTGACCCTAGATATTTGATTGATAAAACCTCCTCCAAATTATATAGGGCGATAATAAAGTGAAGATCGACATCTTAACCGTAAAGAAAATAATTCAGTAACCACTCTCCTCTTCGCGTTCCACTCTATCGCGTTTCTGTGTGAGTATACTCTAATGTACAAGAACAATAATATAACAATAATAATAACAATAAATAATGATTTTCTTCATGGTCTAATATGTCTTACTTTCTTGTATATATTGGGTAATAGGAGTGTAAGTAATGGTAAATGACAGAGTGAGTTTACATGTCGAAAAGGTTGCAATAATGGTCGTGATCAGTACATCGATTGAGCGCCACCCTTTTGGCGCGGAGGATGTTTGGGTGCCTCCGATTTCGCACATTACTTAAAGAAATGAAAAAAAAACTCATTTCATAATGTACCAAAATAATAATAATAATAATACCATATTTGTATATTTTTTTATTTCGCTTTTAAAATAGATAATCATTTTAAAATACAGAAACATTTATATTTGTTCTTATCAAAAGAGTTCATTCAAACGTCTCGCATTTTTCTCACTCTAACTAATTGCTCATTATTATTTTTCAATATAATAATCTGCCCCAAATTTCTTTACCTTGAATTCTAATTAACCTTCCTCATTCTAAGCTCTTATCCTAATTTCTTATTCTGATTTCTAATACTAGTTTCTTATACTAATTTTTTAATCATAATTTCTCATTGTAATTGTATTATCCCACTTTCATATTTTAACTTCTTATCTAATTTCCTATTCTAATTAAAATTCTTATCTTAGTTTTCTATCATAAATTTTTTCATATACATTTCTTATCCTAATTTCTTATCCTAATTTCTTATCCTAATTTCTTATCCTAATTTCTTATCCTAATTTCTTATCCTAATTTCTTATCCTAATTTCTTATCCTAATTTCTTATCCTAATTTCTTATCCTAATTTCTTATCCTAATTTCTTATCCTAATTTCTTATCCTAATTTCTTATCCTAATTTCTTATCCTAATTTCTTATCCTAATTTCTTATCCTAATTTCTTATCCTAATTTCTTATCCTAATTTCTTATCCTAATTTCTTATCCTAATTTCTTATCCTAATTTCTTATCCTAATTTCTTATCCTAATTTCTTATCCTAATTTCTTATCCTAATTTCTTATCCTAATTTCTTATCCTAATTTCTTATCCTAATTTCTTATCCTAATTTCTTATCCTAATTTCTTATCATAATTTCTTATCATAATTTTCTTATCCTGATTTTCTTATCCTGATTTTTTTCTAAGTTCTTATCACAATTGTATTATTCCAAATTCATATCCTAATTTTTAGTAACCTCTCATCCTAATCACTTATCCTTATTTCCCGAACCTCTAAATTAATTTCAGAAACTTTCCTCTGAGTACTGGAAGAAGAGGAGCGTCCCGGATAACCGTCCCACTGCCAAAGGGATAGGGTGTGTAGGGGTGGTCACCCTGGTCTCTTTGTGCCTGGTAATTGTGTTCTGGGATCTGCCTCTGTTTGCTCAGGTACGTTAGTCTCTAGGCCTGGTGATTGTGTTCTGGGATCTGCCTCTGTTCGTTCAGGTACGTTAGTCTCTAGGCCTGGTGATTGTGTTCTGGGATCTGCCTCTGTTTGCTCAGGTACGTTAGTCTCTAGGCCTGGTGATTGTGTTCTGGGATCTGCCTCTGTTTGCTCAGGTACGTTAGTCTCTAGGCCTTGTGATTGTGTTCTGGGATCTGCCTCTGTTTGCTCAAGTACGTTAGTTTCTAGGCCTTTTTATTAGATACGGCCATTCCTGAAATGAAAGTGAAAAAAGGCGAAAGAAAGAGAAAGAATTATAAACTGACAGAAGACTCTGGACACAATTATTGAGTGCTTGTTCCTGCATGATTATTTTGTAATAATATAAGCAAGCTATATTCTTTTGTTTTATAAGAGTCGCGAATAAATGCTCAGTAAGATCAATATTTAATAGAACTCAAAGCCTTGTTAAATGCCTTTAATACTCTCAAAATATCAACCACCTCACTGATAGATATTTGAAACTTTGCCAAACTCGACCATTTCACTTACGTTTTGATTGTATTAATTATTGTCAACTTTATATTCACACTAATTATTGTTTGTTTGTTAATTTCAGATGCTGAATATTCAATGGAAGTCTTTACACAAAATAAAAAATTCATAACATCCAGCTAAGGTTGTTTTTTTTTCTTGTTTTTCTTAAGTGTTAAGTGTGTTTTATAAGTGTGAATGTAATGGCATTGGCACAGGGCATCTATCCATGTCTTTAAGTTGTTGTACAACACATATTTTCTTATCATAATTAAAAAAAAAAAAAATGTTCTACTTTAACTACGAGGGGTGCGATCAAATTAATAAAAATAATAATGGTCATTTATATAGCGCTTCTATCCTTGCTATTAAATTTAGCATGCTCAGTGCGCTCTTGGCATAAATTGCAGTTGCACTGCAACTTGTTGGAACACACCTTGAAAAAAGGTGAGCTACATCATCCAATGTTAAACAAATACAGGTATTTACCATCACATGTCTCAGAGAGATCCTTAAGGAATGTTGGCCAAATCCATCAGCAATGAAGAACTCGGGCAACGTACCGTTAATAAACCTAGGCATGATAAACATAAAGACAAAAATACTTTCCTTGTCCCTTATGCGAGAACAAATGCATATAAGTACTCTTTCTTCCCGAGTAGCATTCGGGCATGGAATGGGTTGCCTGAACAAACCACGAAAACCGGTAACTTAACATCATTTAAAACATTAATAAAGATGCAAGACTAAACTCGGACCACAGATGATCGTAGGACGCAATAATCTTATTTATAGAAGGAGCGTATGTAATATATAAATATAAGATATAAAATTTCCCCAAAGAGATGGAAATACATTGGCCACACCATCGAAAAAACAGCATACATCATCCATTTTGCAGACCCTCACTTTGAGTCTCAAGGACAAGAGGAAAACTGATCGGTCGAGAAACACCTAGAGGTGAAACAATATGGAAGTTGAGACAAAAATTGATAGGATGTACCTGGGTTCAGGTAGGGAAACTGCCATAGCCTTGCGATACCTGCAGGATTCTTGATAACATTCCATTTGGAGCGACAGGCTAAAGTACATATTAGTCTAAAATCCCTTACTCCTGAAAAAAGCAACATCTTTTTTGTCAATATTGTTTAGGATTACTCTCTATGTTTTGTGTGACATTTTTTTAAATTCACATTGGGTGTGAGATCCTACGTGGAAGTGCCATGCTCAAAGCAGCTCGGACAATGTGGGCAATATACAGCACTTGCACATCATTTTTGTAGAGAACTTTAAAAAGTCTACTTATGTTTACAATGTATCTACAAGTCTTAAAGAAGCAAGTTATAGGTCATAGGACGTTCACATTACTGCCATTTACAGACAGGTGTCGAACAGACGTAACGGTTAACCGCCTTGAGCTGTTTAAACTTTGAAAGATCGAAGACCCCGCCCACTCCCTCCTTACTTTCTCGCCCTCCCAAACCTTCCCCTTCAAATACGTAGTATATAACGAACCACCTACAAATTCCTTCCACGTGAAAAGCAAGTCTACAATGCAACAAACAAGAGCCTTTAATTACTGCGTCCTATAATACATATATTCATATACATAGCTGAACACCTTACCTCCTTGCTGTAAAGAAGCAACCCATATTCTTCGTTTCCATTAAACCACTCATGGACAAGTACACGTGTATTTTATCATATAACGATTGATGATTAAAGTACCAACCCATGTACTCGCATTTACTCACCCCCTCCCCCAAACACCTCTTTTTTTTTACTTGAATGAATCTTGCTCAGCTAAGATAGATTAGTGGCGTAGCTAGGGGAGGGGGAAGGGTCCAAATTCGAAAGTTCCCCTGGGCCCCTACTTGAGGGGACCCCTAAAGGAGTGTCCGAATTTTTTTCTCATGTCATAATGTCGAATGTCAAAATGCAGGGCCGCCTAAAGAGGCCAAGTCACCCAAATCCCTAGCAACGGCACTGACTAAGATATCAAGCATCTCTGACATAAAGCCCAGTCATTCTTTAGTCATTTGATTTTTTTTTTTGTTAATGTAATGACCCCAATGATGTAAGATAATGCATTTTATTAAATGACACGAATAAAAATAAACAAACAATACCTTTGTTTAGATGCGCTTTATAATATGTTGTTGAATTATTTGTTATTGTTGATTCAGCTTTTACAAGAGTACATGCTTATTGTTGAATGCATGCGAACGAATTGCACATTCTAAACTGGGATATTAGATAGGCTAAAGCAGCGTTTTTACGAATGCAGGTTCGCTACCCGGTATCGGGCCACATAACGTAACATTACCGGGTCACAAAAAGTAACATTACCGGGTCACAAAAAGTAACATTACCGGGTCACAAAAGCAACATTACCGGGCCACAAAAAAATAAAATTAACGGACCACAAAAAGTAACATTACCGGGTTACAAAAAGTAACATTACCGGGCCACAAAAAGTAACATTACCGGGCCACAAAAAGTAACATTACCGGGCCACAAAAAGTAACATTACTGGGTCACAAAAAGTAACATTACCGGGTTACAAAAAGTAACATTACCGGGCCACAAAAAGTAACATTACCGGGCCACAAAAAGTAACATTACCGGGCCACAAAAAGTAACATTACCGGGTTACAAAAAGTAACATTACCGGGCCACAAAAAGAAACATTACCGGGCCACAAAAAGTAACATCACCGGGACACAAAAAGTAATATTACCGGGCCACAAAAAGTAACATTACCGTGCCACAAAAAGTAACATTACCGGGTTACAAAAAGTAACATTACCGGGTTACAAAAAGTAACATTACCGGGCCACAAAAAGCAACATTACCGGGTAACAAAAAGTAACATTACCGGATTACAAAAAGCAATATTGCCCGGGCCACAAAAGCAACGTTACCGGGCCACAAAAGTAACATTACCGGGCCACAAAAAGTAACATTACCGGGTCACAAAAAGTAACATTATCGGGTCACAAAAAGTAACATTACCGGGTTACAAATACATTAATTGATTTCAAGTACACGAGATGTTATATCACACACAATTCACGAGATGTTATAACAGCCAACATATTTCTCATTCACCCATAACACTAATACACTTAACAACAAGCTTATTTGAACACTAGATTATTTTATTTCTCAAGTAAAATTTTTAAGTTATAACCCCCCCCCCCTCTTTTTTTACCCCCCCCCTTCCCCTCCTCCCATTGTTGAAATGAGTCATCGAGTCATGACTTCCTGCTTTCTATTAAAATCATTATCTTGTTTTTCAAATAACCTTTTCACCTTTTCATTTGGACATTTCATCCATGCTTTGGGTGAAGCTAAACCAAGGGGGACATAACTTTGACAGGACTTCAGAGAACACGTGATGTGATCACTCTTCTCGCGGTCACGTGTTTAACAGAGCACAAAAAAAAACAAGGGAAGCAATGTAATTATTATCTTTTTAATGTAATTGTCTGTGTGATAAATTATACATTATGAAAACGTAACAACAAAATTGACATTTTTATTTAACATTGGGTACACACTATTTATAAATTAAAAATTAAATATAAATTGTATCATAGAGAATAGGTCAAACCAGCTTATGTGTGGCCTTACGACTATCAAAATAAAGTGTGCCCCATTTGCGTTAATAAAAAACATAATGACGATTATTTCATGATCATATGATGATTATACCATATTATATCATGATTATACTATGGTTATATCTTATGATTTTATGCATTATTTGCATTAATTTCGTGGTTTTGTTTCTATTTTTTATTTTTATTTTGGGTGAATAAGAAAATTAAATGGTCTACTTTAATATCAGCTACTCGTTCAAATCGCCTGGCAATCTCGGCCTTGGCTGTATCCAGGGGCGAAGCCACAGGGGGGGCTGAGGGGGGCTAAGCCCCCCCTGGAATTAAAAAAATATATTTTTTTCAATAGATTTAAAAAAAAAAAATACTAAATTCGCTAAAAATTTGGTAAAAGTTTATTACGCGAAAGTTCAGCCCCCCCCCCCCCGGTATTTGGTAAATATTTGTCACGCGGAAGTTCAGCCCCCCCTGGACAAAATTTCTGGCTTCGCCCCTGGCTGTATCCTAACGTAAATAAAAACTTTTTTTTACAATCTTATTTTTTTCTATTCTGATGTTTTTTTCATGAACCAAGCACTTTTTTTTTACTATGTCGTTTTAAAATATACGTCTACACTATATACATAATGTCTATATTTATATTTATATAGGCTACTATGTGCACTGTTTTCTTCACCCCCCCCCCCCCCCCCCCCCCAGGGAAAGTAAATGTTTGACACTCGGATCACCCATAAGTAATTACGTAGAATCGATTAGAGGTGACCTCCCCTTGGTCATATTCACTCACTCCTATGTGAAGAAAGCCAATAGAGAGATCGAGAAAGAGAGAGAGAGAGAGACAGAGAGAGAGAGAGAGAGAGAGAGAGAGAGATGCGACATTAAGGTGCAAAGTGACAGACCACGGCTAAGAACAAAAATAAACAAAAATCAACTCAGCACTGATTGGTGTTTTTCAATAATCTGTTTCTTCAGGATTAAGATTAGGATTAATGCATTTTTATCATAAGGATTAAAAGAGATTTAAAAAAAAAAAATTAATCAGTGATGATTTTAGAATTAAGGTAAGAAATGACATTTTTCTTTTCTTTAAACTTATCAAAATAGCTCTATTTCATTATTATTAAAGAAAATACTGATAGGGTTCTACTGGCGAGAACATCACAGAAAGCGCCAAGTTGAATACCTGGAAATTCTCAAATTGTACGCTGAAATGTTGGAATGCATCGACCTTTTAGGTTCACCACGCATGCGTAAAGTAACGTTTTATCTCCACTTTATTTTCAAACAAACAGTAAATCGTTTAGTCCTAAAGACTTAGTTTTAATCGGGAATATTCAATGGTTCAAAACCTGTGGTACTCGGGTGGGGGATGGGGGGGGGGGTAGAGTAATGCAGTCAATTCACGGGTCAATGGATTAAAAACAAAGTAATCATATAATTTTTTGAACAAACGATTAGGGATTAATGCGAAACAGAGATAGAGATTATAAATTTAGTGATGGGAAAATAGTAGGTACTCGTCAATGATAATATGTGTTTACCGGATAGGTAAAGTAAATAAAGTATCCCCGTCGAAACAGATTGATCCATGGGGCCCATGAGGCAGCGTTCACGAGTTTCTGTCGCCACGGCATACTAAGGGGGGGGGGGGGTATTGTGTGGCCAGTACGACGCTCAGACGCCTTTAAAACTCCAAATAAAGTCAGGTACCCATCAGAATTGGATTGACTCAAGGACACTCCTTCAGACTGGTCATCAAACCTTAGCCTTGACCAGGATTCGAACCCAGGACTTTCGGTCCGCCTGCTCATGTTTAACGGATACGGGAGGAAAAAAAAGATTGGGAACCACTGGACTAATTTACACTTGAACATCAATATCAGATCTACTATCGTGGACTATCAATTCGAGGGGGAAATTGCCAAATGTTCATTAAGTGACGTCACCTTAACCCAACTCATTTACAATTTCCTCATACACTTCGTTACAAAAAATAATTAGGTATTCCCCTCCCTTTAATTCTTGACGTCTAATGTGAACGACTACTTTATTCAACTGAGAATACACGTGTTTCATAATTTGTTTAAAATCATCACCGCTAAGAATTATATTTTTTTTTTTCTGTTACACATCTTTTAAAAGTTGTTTTTTGTTTTTTCTCTCTTAAGACGTAATGTTTGGCTTTGTGTAACATAAAGGGACAACATCCTGCATATTATTCATTTTCTGAAATTGAATTATTCCCCTTTGTACATTTTGTTTTTCTGAACGTCCATTTTAAAACTACAACAGCAGCACACAACAGTGTACATCCGATTTAAGATGAAAGACTTCTTATGCTAATAAAAATAATTGAGTTTTGTGTGAAGGACGGTTTATATACAGAAACAGTGTTTACAATGTCTTGTTCATGTGTTTACAATGACCTTATGCTAATAAGACTAGATTATATATTTTATCCAATCTAATTATTTTAAAAAAATAATAGTATTCTTATAAATGTAGATCCATATATAACAAAAAACATGTCTAGAATATGTAATACGCATTGTGATATGTATGTTTTTTATATTTAGAGACATATATATTCGATAAGTTCTACACCTATAAGATCAGATATTGTATTACGCCCCGTGTGGTAAAGTGCTGGTTTACTATTCCGAAGGTCACGGATTTAAAAAATCGTTTGTGGAATCGCCAGAAATGTGTTGTCTCCTAGTAGGGTACGTCCGGTTAGCTGGTGTTGGCGTATTTTGTTTTTTACTTTGCGCTGGTCACACAACCCCTTCGTGTCGCAGAGACATAGCTAGGATATTTTGCGCCCAGGGGACAAAGTATAAAAATTGGGGCCCCGACGCCCCCTCCTCCACATTTAATCACATTTTTCTAAATGTAAAGATTTAAGCCTTATTTTTTTTTTGCGCCCCTTTTTCTTGGCGCAAGTGGAAATAATGTGTACCTCCCTTTCATCTTAGCTACGCCTCTGTCTTACCGAGGCAACTGTCACCTGTCACATCCGTACAAGTTTTCTTTAATTGTATAGTTTCTTAAGTCTCTTCTAGAAGTAAGTGATACATAGTAAAGTCTTGGATAGATTTGTTTCTGGTCTGAAATCAAATAAGGCGCATCTTGATAAAAACATAATTCTGGTATTGAATGAGGAGTACTGACTATTGAAGCCGATGTTTCTGAATGGCATGGCGACACATTTCATTGAGTTGAACTTGTATTTACAAGGACGGGATCGAAAAACACTTGAAGTGTTGGACCACTGGAATGGATTTGCATTAAAACTGGACATATCTTGCGGCGAAATAAATTTCAAAACATTTAACTACATTTAATTCCCTAATTTAATGACTATATTAAGATAGATGAGCGTTTTCAGAAGAACATTGAAGCACTCAATACGGAGTTTTCTAATCAAAGGCAAGACTTTCAAATTCATGGACTCGTGTTTCCATACAACATTAAGCCTTACTGGCTTGATCTTACTAAAAAAACTACTTATATCTAAATCTTTTTATAGTGGAGGGAAATTGGATTTTTTTTCATATTAAACATCTGAAAAACGGGCATCAAAATGTGACGATTTGCGGTTATCTAAAAGGAAAGCTACTTAGGAAAGTAATCTGTTGTCACATGCAAGGCATTCGCTCTACTTTCAACTTTTGCTTTAATTTAAACTAGTGAAAATTGTTATTGCACATAAAAACTTTTTTAAGCCTACCAATAGGTTACTTAAACTTGACCACTAAGAAGTGACGAAATATGTACCTGCCATAGAACAATTAGCGAAAAGCATTCAATGATAAGACGCTAATTAATTGATACATATTACTAATAACATTCAAAAGAGTTTTTATACTCATCACTTTTAATTAGGCATAAATATAATTATTTATAAAACCAATATTTTTTTTTATTGTAATAAAAAAACAACTTATATAATGTAATTATTGTAATTAATAATGTTTAAAAATATTAACTCCTTAAATTAACTTTGATGATGCAGAAAATGTTTATTTACAAAGTAAATACATTTTATACATTTAATTTCACATTGAACAAGTAGTAAAATGTTGAATTTGAATAAGGTAAGAATAATTTAAAAGCAACACTAGTTACATTTGATATTTTTTAACTCGTTTTGGCATCACTAGCAGCAAATTTGGAGAATTTAATTAAAGGGAGATAATTAACCAGTTTTCTTTGCGTTAATATTTCTAATGTTTCTTTTTTTGTTTTATTTTAAAAATATAAATCGCTTAAAATTTATAACTTTCAAATTATCATATAAAAGATTGTTAAAATTTATATAACTATTAAATGACTAAATAATTTTTTAGGTACGGTTCTAAACATTACATTAACTACCTGGTTTGTATGATCACTACGTATCTATTCCGCTTAACTGCATTATATAATCGACGTCGGATGACAATAATTATTAGCCTTTCCAGTAACGATATCTAAGTTGAAATCTCAGTTATGCTGAGATGAAACTACAAAGTATGTATAGATATTACTAGCATAATATCTTGACAACCAAATTCAAATGTTGATACACTAACCAGTAATGTGTAAGTTGAGAAATGAAGTTGTGTATTAGCCATGAACTATGAATGAATTTTAAAACAAGATGATAATAACAAACAGGTTAATTTGTTATTAAATATAAAACGCTTTAATGATTTTCTCTATAACGCTCCTTTTCTTTTGGTCTTGGTCTTGCTACGGCACTTAATAAATTATCTTATAGAAATAATATTGTTGAGCAGTTTGACTTTCACGCCGTTGGCACGCTGAAGGATTTAGAAATCCTAGTTTGGCATACTATAAGCAAAAGGTTGCTGACTCCTGGTTTAAAGTTTATGGTGCTGTCGTCACTCCTTTTGTTGATAAAAGGGGTCAAAGGTTTCATACCAGAGAAGTGAGTTTTTTGTCTTCTTTTTTCTTCTGATTCTGGACAGTCACGCCACGTTTAGGACTACGTTGGCCAATAAATCAAAGTTTCTATGGTGCTTTTGTTTCACCATTCAGTCGATGTCGCGATCAAATTGACGGGAAGGGGGGCTTTTAATCTTGGTTGAATTGTGGGTGGCGGAGAGCGCATGCGTGCATACCGGGGAACTGTTCTATTTTTGGAGACACACCCCGCGTCACACCCAAAATAAAGGATGCTGTAATTAAATGGCTGCGTTTTTATGATGTTAACATGTAGGATGATCTTTTTTTTTTTTAATTATATTTGTGAAGTATTTTGGGAAGTGCTAGAATGTATCGGGCCCAGTTAAGTGTACCTGTTGTGCTGTCCACGAGACTCCGGGATGACGCAATGAGAAACCGGTGTTAATAGTGAAGTTGGGAGGGTGAGTGATATTGAGAGAGAAAGGCGACGGAGACTTACAAGATGAAATAGATAGAGGGAGAAATAGAGTGATATAAGAGACATGGAGAGATTTATAGAGATTTAAAAAAAAAGGTAAAGTACCCGTCGGACCGAGTTGATCCATAGGTCCGATGAAGCAGCGTTTCCCAGTTTTTGTGGCCACGGCATACTAGGTGATTGTGTGGCCAGCACTATGCACAGCCGCCTTTACTTTACCCCGACTAATGTCGGGTACCCATCAGAGCTGGGTAGACTCAGGGACACCCTCCAGACCCGGGAAAAAATCCTAGCCTGCACCAGGATTCGAACCAGGGACCTTCGGCTCGCCAGTCGAACGCGCTGCCGCTCAGCTACCGTGTCCCATTTATAGAGATTTATAGAGGGAAAATTCTCGTCGATACGACGTGGTGTGCCCGAAGGGTATATATTACAGACGCTCCTTCTATGAAGAAGATTATTGCGTCCTTCGCTCATCACTGCGAGAAGTAGTGTTTAATTTTGCCATCAATTTTACCAACCCCAGGCATAAAATGTAAATAAAAATATATAAACTGTTTAGGTTGGTCATATTGATTTGGGCAAATTGTATGGGATATTTTTTTAACACTGAACAGTTCATCAAGGATTTGGTTTAGTAAAGAATATAAATGCCAATACACAAAAAAAATTCTTTATTTCTGAGAAATTGGAAAATAGCTTATAGAATCGTGCATCATGAAATTCTTAGACATAAAACACAATAATCTATTTATACACCCAGAAATAATTAATAATAAAAAAAATATATTGTTTTTTTTATATCCAAGAACAAAGGCTTACAAATTCTCTTTCTTCCTGAGTGGCCTCCGAGCATGGAATGGGCTGCCTGAACAAACCATAAAATTCAACAACTTAATACCATTTAAAATCATGTCAAAATGCAAAACTAAGGATGTTGGCTTCCATTAGTTTCTTGAGACGACGGAATTTAATGTGCCCTTGGGGAATGTGCGCTCCTGGCCTTGTAGCTTCTGCTGTGGCTGTACAAGCCCACACGCGAGTGACTGTCTTTGTTGCACCTAAGGCACACGAAGGCAGAATTGGTGACTACTCCTTCCCGTGTTGTGTCGACGCTGTGAGGCGATGCTGGAGTGTTCTACTCAGGGCACAGGCCTGGGCGGGTGGTGTAGAGAATAAGCTGTTTCCCATGCAGCAGACTCCCTCTCTCAACTCACCTGATGGGTCCAAGGGAAAGGCGGAGCCAGTACATCTTGGCACCAGCTGCGTCGCAGAGAGACGTTGTAGGCAACACCAGACTGCCTTAAGGATTCCGGCTCCTGATTTGTGATCGAGGTTTAATCCCTCCTAGCCTTTCTCATGATTAAGTGTGGTCGCGGCAGCGGAGGTTTGTAGTCATCTTTCTCCTATATGAGCAGCCAACCACGGCTGAAGAGCCCCATCTGCACGAAGCAACTGGTTCTTAGGCGCCAGTGGTCCGCCTTTCACCCCTTCTCCTGTTAGTTAGAAACAGGCTTCGCCGGACTTATTTGCAAAGTCACTCGTGAAGGCCAGGAGCTGGATTTGGCTGTTAGAGGCAATTAGAGAAGCAAGCCATTGGAGCATTTCATGGGATGAGGAAGCTTATCCCCGCATCCACCCCGGCAATGCCAGCCCTTAATCCACGAATAAACGTATAGCGCAATAATCTTGTCCCCGGCTAGCCAGTTTTAGACGGAAATAAGTCATGGTACATACATTCCATTGATACATTCGGACATTTAAACGCATGACGCGCGACTCCAGGACTCTAAGGCATGAACAGACCCAGCTCGCACTTTTATATGCCATCTTGTCAGTATAGAAAGAGTGTCTGCAACCCTTATAAGATAATATAAAATCTATACATGCAAGATTCTATAAAAAGGCGAACTATCGGATTAAATAAATCCTTTCACGCGCGCTGACAGCTAGTGAGTTTCCCAACCAGACAGACTATAAGACTTCATGCCAACGTCACGGGCCTATCATTTGTCTTCGTAAATTCAACTGCTTCAAAATAACAAAAACAAAAACACTAGATTTTTCGGAAATTCTGAAGAAATACAACAAGTTCATTAAAAAAAAATAATTTCTGTGGCGGAATACAATATATTTGTGTAAACGTTTGTTCGGATTGATCCTGTGGTCGTTAGCATAACAACGTAAGTTCTTGTGTGCATTCTTTAAAAATAAAAAGTAACTTTTGATTTGTTTACATTGTGAACTTTTTCAAATTCTAAAAAAAAAAGTGTATCTTCAGTGTGGATCATTATCTCTTTATATTATATCTGTTTATATCGTATTTTGTTCCGCTTATGTATTATATATATGCGTCTATAGAAACATATATGAGAGAGAATAAGAGAGAGAGAGAGTGTGTGTGTGTTTGTGTAAATAAAAAAAGGAGTTGTGCGGGTAGACAGAAAGAAAAAAAAGGTTGTAAGGATAGATGGACGATAGATTGGTGAATAAAATCATTGACAAATAGATAGGTAGGCATATTAAAGCTAAGAAGACATAAATAAAAACACAAATAAAGATAGATAGATAGACAGATAGACACAGACTCAGATAGACAGATAGACAGATAGACAGATAGACACAGACTCAGATAGACAGATAGACAGATAGACACAGACTCAGATAGACAGATAGACAGATAGACAGATAGACAGATAGACAGATAGACAGATAGACAGATAGACAGATAGACAGATAGACAGATAGACAGATAGACAGATAGACAGATAGACACAGACTCAGATAGACAGATAGACAGATAGACACAGACTCAGATAGACAGATAGACAGATAGACAGATAGACACAGACTCAGATAGACAGATAGACAGATAGACAGAGACAGATAGACAGAGACAGATAGACGAATAAAAAGACGGATAGACAAATGAACAGATAGACATAGAGTCAGGTAAACAGAAAAGACAGAGAGTCAGATAGACACATAGACAAATAAAAAGACTCGTAAACAGAGACAGATAGACAGAGACAGATAGACAGAGACAGATAGACAGAGACAGATAGACAGAGACAGATAGACAGAGACAGATAGACAGAGACAGATAGACAGAGACAGATAGACAGAGACAGATAGACAGAGACAGATAGACAGAGACAGATAGACAGAGACAGATAGACAGAGACAGATAGACAGAGACAGATAGACAGAGACAGATAGACAGAGACAGATAGACAGAGACAGATAGACAGAGACAGATAGACAGAGACAGATAGACAGAGACAGATAGACAGAGACAGATAGACAGAGACAGGTAGACAGAGACAGGTAGACAGAGACAGATAGACAGAGACAGATAGACAGAGACAGATAGACAGAGACAGATAGACAGAGACAGATAGACAGAGACAGATAGACAGAGACAGATAGACAGAGACAGATAGACAGAGACAGATAGACAGAGACAGATAGACAGAGACAGGTAGACAGAGACAGATAGACAGAGACAGATAGACAGAGACAGATAGACAGAGACAGATAGACAGAGACAGATAGACAGAGGCAGATAGACAGAGACAGATAGACAGAGACAGATAGACAGAGACAGATAGACAGAGACAGATAGACAGCCAAGCAGATTTAAAGATAGCTTGTCGAATTAAATTATTCTCATAACTCTGTTAGGTTAGTTTTAAAGAAATAGTTCCGTCATGGGAACCAGAACATAATTTAGAAGGAAAAAAACAATAACGTTGTATTACTGATCTATTTATACATTGCTCTGATTGTCACGTGACAAAAAACTATCCCATTGGTAAAAAATAAAGCTTAGGTAGCTTACCCGTAGGTTATTAGCTTAAAGAAAGTAGGGCCTACCATTTAGAGAGGTCTTTTAGATAAGATAACATTAATGACCTAAACGAAAAAGGATATTATTTGCTTTTATAGAACATTGTAGTTTTTTTTTACAGAGTGTAAGAAATCGAGTACTGTCCTGTCTATTGACCAGTCTTAATGATTTTGCATTCACGGTTAACCTAAAAGTTTCTAGTGTACCAACATTTCCGGTCCTATTCTTTCATTTACTAATAAAATATGCATGTGGTTGCTGCGTTTGCGTTCGGCTGGCGTACCGAGGTACCGAGTTCGAATCATGGTTCAGACTAGGATTTTTACCCGGGTCTGGAGGGTGTCCCTGAGTCTACCCAGCTCTGACCTTTGTTGGGGTAAAGTAAAGGCGGCTGTGCATAGTGCTGGCCACACAATCACCTATTATGCCGTGGCCTATTCGACGGGTACTGTACTTACTTACTTATCTAGAGACTCAAGTGGGCTTGGAGACTGTTCTCGTCCTAGGGATCTTTCAAAGATGTCCTGTTAAACTTACTCACAACGGCGTAGAACGATGGCACTTCACGTGTAAAACCGGACGTGCTAAGGTTGTTGACCGGCCAAAGTAGGATTTCATCGCTGCAGAAAATCCACGCAATATGGCGATTATGAGTCTTCCGTCTAGCCTACGTTAACTTTACGATCGATGATATCGGTAGTTTGTATCCGACTTAGCAGGACGATCACAGTCACGGGTCATTGGGTTTTTTACAGCTCCATGCAAGGCGATCATTAGAATGGGACTGTCGCGTCTGTGACTTTCGGCTATTTAACGCCAGTAGCTAAACGAGCTGTCTATGCACTTAACCCTGGCGTACAAACTAGACCAGGAGTCGGCAACCTTTGGCACGCGTGCCGGTCTTGGCACGCATAGCGATTTTCAAAGGCACGCGGAACACCCCCTCCAAAAAAAAACAACAACAATAATTCATATCACTCCTACAAAACATTGATTGCTAGAACATAATTATTTTTAGGCTGTTGGCACGCTGAATGAATTATAAATCCTACTTTGACACTCTATTATTAAAAGGTTGTTGACCCTTGACCTAGACCAAGTCAAACATGTTTACCATAGTGTTTTCTATATGCCCGGTGGTGACCCGGTACCAGGCCACGAAAAACAGGATTACCGGGCTGCAAAAAACAAAACAAAAAAAAACAACGAAAATTTGTTTATCTCTAGATCAGATTAACTTCATGTCCGAGCGATAGATTTATAACAGTTTGCTTCGCCCCCCTAGCGGACATTTTGTAATATTTAAACCAGATTAAACTTTTAACATTTAACTGTTGAAGACAATTTATTATTAGACTATATAATAAAAAAAAAGTGTGAAAACTCATATCTGTTATACACGAAGGTCTATAATATATTACTTATTATTCTTTACTATGTAGGCCTACCAATAAAAATGTTTAATGGGTTTACAAATTATAAGTGTAAAATTAAGGTTTGTTAAAGGAAGTTTTGTTTATATTACGCCAATAAATGTATACACGATTTTACTGAGTATCCATAATATCTCGCCGACTATTCTAAATATGACAAACTTTTACCCTCTAGCTGTATTAAAATTTAACTTGTAAAAATGTAATCAAACATCTTTTGTTATAATATTTGAAATTGTTCGAAATTAAAAATGATACTTTAACATTTCAATCCTAACATTTGAAACAAACAAGACACATTTTTGCGAAAGTTTGTTTGGTGGGGAAAAAGACACTTCTGTACCCATGGACCTCAAAGCTGGTGAAGTGTGTAAACCACCGATATGCTCCCATTAAGAGTACACCGGTGGGCTAAAGCATTTGGGACAACCTCCTTTTTTTACAATGGCCATTGAGCATTGTTGTTGTATTATTTTTAAAACAAGCAAACCGATACGGCATTCATTATTACTGTCACTAGAGTCACTCCTGTTATTAACAACATGTTGCGATGCTCATATAAACATAAAGACAAAAACACTTTCCTTATCCCTTATGCGAGAACAACTGCATGTAAGTACTCTTTCTTCCCTAGTGGCATTCGGGCATGGAATGGGTTGACTGAACGAACCAGGAGAACCAGATACTTAACATCATTTAAAACATTAATGAAGATGCAAGACTAGACTCGGACCACGAATGAGCGTAGGAGCCAATAATCTTCTTTATAGAAGGAACGTCTGTTATATATAAGATAAGATATATATATTTATATTAAAATAGTTAAATATATATATGTGTGTGTGTGTGTTTGTGTGTGTGATAGCTGACCGCGCTTTGGAATAAGTCAGGTCAACGCCCCTGCACCGATTCCAACGGGTGCTCAAGAAACAATACCTCATCAACATTTTTATGTTTTCATTATAATATGTTGCAAATTAAATCCGAAAAATGAAAGGGTGGCGGGGTGTGGTGGTGGGGGGGGGGGGGGAGTTTATGGACATGTCTATATGGAACGTTGTCTGGAGTCTAAACATCTGGTCTTTCATTAGCATCATTCTGTACGCAAACATTGTTTAAAATATAGAATAACAACAGACCGACAGACTTAAAAGTAAAACCGAAACGAACAACAAAGCTGCTATGGATGTTGTTCTCATACCACCATTGATGAGACTTGGCTCTGTGTTGTGTCGAGTGTATTATGCTGTGTCTGATTGGATGTTGTTTGTAGGGGCAGGCAGTATTACACGACATACTAATTAATATATCCAGTGTATAATTGTCTTAGTGTAATTGTTTTCTCTGCTCAACATGTCTTGCTGGCTTAATGCTTAACCCTTACAGTCCCGGGCGCGTATATAGCGGGACTAAAGATAGCATAGATAGAAAGTAGGTCGGTACAAGAAGGGTTAATAGATTCAATCTCTTGTACGTTTCTTTTTTTTTTCAAATCTGACATGATTTTGAAAAACAAGCCACAAAAAATAACAATGCCAGGAAAACAATATAAAACTTCAAACAAGCTCAGACCATTGTCTCTGAGAAAATAAACATGTTTACTAAATAGTTATGCGCTTGGCCGTTTTGTCCGTTCGGTCATTGATTTTGTATCAGCTGCTGTAGCTAAAGATATGCAATAAAATTAAAGATGGCAGAGTTTATTGTGACATTTCAGGTTCAACAACTTTAAGTATGTCATCTGTGATATAATTTCAGTGAGCGACTTTTTGTTGTTGTTTTGATATTAAAATGCCAACAAGAACAAGACATCTGTGTTAGTAAGTTAGTAAGTAAGTAACATCAATTGCAGGCCCTCAAGAAAACATTATGACAACAATTAAACGGCGCAAACTGACATGGCTTGCTCATGTGCTGCAGCACAATAACCTGCCAAAAACAATCCTCCAGAGACGGTTGAAGGTGGACGTCGGAGAGGCCGTCAGCGGCGATGCTGGTTCGACAATGTAAAGTATTGGACTGGGCTGCAGTTGACTCAACTATTGACAACCGCTCAAGATAGGCAAAAGTGGAAAAAGTTGACAGCTGAGGTGTCCATTCGCTCCCCCCAACGACCTCAACGGTCAAGGGATTATTGATTTTGATGATAATGATGATGATGATGAAGTAACCGTTTCATGTCAATTTGATCTACAAGGCCTGATAAGCAGAGTTCACAAGTTTTTAAGGTCCTGGGTTTGAAACATGGTAAAGTCTCGGATTGGTTCCTCGGTCTGGAAGATGTTCATGCATCTGATGGGTACCTGACATTAGTTGATGATAATTTAGTCGGGTCGTGGCATTGTGCTGGCCATACAAACCCCTTGCATCCCGTAACCATATGAAACTTGTGAAATCTGTGTGTGGGTTAAGAAGCTGAGCGGATGGCGGATTACGTGGCCAGCATATGACCAAGCTACTATTGGATTTTGGCCACTTGGTAGCTGGTAACTATCACAGCTGTATGAGATATAAAAAAATCTATCAATTACTGCAATATAAACTTATAACAAAACCTAGACATAACTAAAGCGCACTTTACACGAACCCTCCACTCTCCCTTCCACCTGCTTTAATTATTCCAATATTGGCTGGGCATTGGCAGAGCACATACACCCCCCTCACACACACACACACAATCCGAACCAGGCATCCCATAACATCAAACCTACGCCATCACAAATTTAAATATTATTT
The DNA here is from genome assembly GCA_949126835.1 of Anisus vortex. Taxonomy (NCBI): domain Eukaryota; kingdom Metazoa; phylum Mollusca; class Gastropoda; family Planorbidae; genus Anisus; species Anisus vortex. The sequence continues at coordinate 14,315,529 of OX421498.1, read as the reverse complement.
TTTTATGCTTCGGCGAATTAGAAGCATTTCAGCCCTAAACATGGTCTAATGCTTTGTTCCTTGCTTGTTATTTTCGGTTTTAATTTTAGGGCCGACAGGTATGTTGTTTTGTTTTTTTTGCATTTTATTCGATTTGACGTTGAGTACTAAAAGGTGATAATTAAAGATGTCCGTGCACATGTTTACTCCAGACAGTTGGTATTTATGTTGCTGATTATGTTTTTAAGTTCAAATTATAGTTTTCTTCGAGGATAATTTGCTTTTTTTCTTAGATCAATAAATACATTTAAAATATTGATAAATGAAGTTATAAACGTTGGAAAACCAGCAGCAGGATGAATTTGGGTTTAAAATTTAAGCACTAATGCAGAATACAGAAGAAAATTCTATTTTTTGTGGGGCTGAAAATGACAAGCATGAATTCTATGGGTTACAAAAACAACAACCAACAAGAAGTCAGCATGAGTTAATAGCATTCAGCCTCATTACCTTCATCATCAACTCACCTGTTATTAAAGTCAGACCAGGTCTTAACTCTTGGTAATAGTACAAGTTCTTGTAGTGATTTTCTTGTCTAGCTATTTCACGACTCTGATCTCTGCCTTGGCAACTTTACACACACACACAAACACACA
>OX421498.1:11777394-11807394 GCA_949126835.1 Anisus vortex | reverse complement strand
ATAGATAGATAGATAGATAGATAGATAGATAGATAGATAGATAGATAGATAGATAGATAGATAGATAGATAGATAGATAGATAGATAGATAGATAGATAGGGAAGGAGATTAATAGTAAAAAAAATAGATATATTTAAAAGTATATAGTTGATTGGGTAGACATATACATTTATTTATTTTCTTCAAGTGGATAAATAAATCTGTAGATGTACAACATTTTTTCGCAGGAAATAAATATAATAGCCAATATACTTGTGTAAAACGTTTTAATTGGATGGTTGAATCTTAAAACAGTTCGGAATTTTTACTTGCTCCAATTTTGGGCTGATGGTTTACTGATCTTAGTATGGGTAATGTAAAGGCGGCTGGCTACACTATCACCTAGTATGCCGTGGCCACAGAAACTAACTGGTGAATGCTTGCTTCACCGGCCCTATGGACCAAGCTGGTTTGACGGGTACTTACTCTGGGCTGAAAAAAAAAGCTTCTCTCTATGGCCATGCTAAACTATGTACAGAATGAAATTCAATTATAAAAAAAGGGCTGGAAATGCAATTAAGAAAAGAAAAAGGATTTTCGAAATCGAAAAAAAAGTATGTTTTGTACTGTATATTTATTTCTTTGATAGCAACCCAAGGGAAGCAACCGTGAAATTTTAAGCTGCATTGAAACCCGGTCCGAGTGCCGTCCCTTTTTCGTATTTTATTTTTGTGGATAGTAGTTCAAGCGATGTGAACGTGAAATCTTAAGCAGCATTGAAATTTTGTCTCAGTGCCGTCCCTTTGATTGTTGGCGTTTTAAGAAAACTAAACTTTGGTTTCCTTCCTATAAACATTGTATTGTAGCAATTAATAGAATAGTAGTAGAATAATTATAAAATAAATAATCAAAGGAACTTAATATCTCACTGGTCGAAATTTTGGTACCTTAAGTCTGTAATGAATAGCCGTATACACACTTATACCTTATCCTGCTATTTGACTCAATTTGTTGTATAATATGGTTAATGTTATAAGTATTGCTTGTTTACAAAGTTTTCATATTGTACTAAGAATGGTATCGATAATTTATTTAGATGTATTTATTTATATTTCATTATGTCTTGGAGATTATGTGTGTAAAAATGATATTGATTATTATATATATATATAGTATATATAGTATATATATATTATGTTATTTAACTATGGCGTGGAGATTATTTGCGTACAACACTAATATGTGTTCCACGTTGTCTCTACATATTTCTAGTACACATTTTCTTTCCGGGAAAATCCATTCTAGCACTTTCTGCAACAAAACATATCTATAAGACACGCAGAGGTGTAGTTTGTTGTTGTTTCGCATAGTGTTTATAGAAGTTAATTTTTATCGACTGGTAAAATTTTAATGTAATTATTGTTAGTTCAAGAATTAAATTCTTCTTTAAGCGTTCATCGAGTGGCTTGAGTGTATTATTTAATAGTGAACCAGACCCTAGACAGACGACAGTAGACCATGGCTATAACAGTAAAAAAGAAAGACATCGTTAGTATGATTACGCATTATAAGATGTTTACAAATTTAGTGTATCACTACAAGATTTATTCACCTCCATGATGAACTGGTCCCATTTTTTCTGCCAGAGGTTCATAGCTCTGCCTTTCTGTTCGTCACTCAAAGAGCTGAAGCTTTAAGAATTTAGAAAAAACAACAACAAATGGAATAAATAACTTGGGTAGGTAGAAGTATGTTTCTATTATAAAAAATATACTTTTGCTAACAACGAAAACAGGCCATCTTAACTGACAATGTTAATAACCTAGGGACATGATAGCAACATAGAGAGCTAGAGTCTTAAATATTAAATACATTGTTCACTTCAAGTTGATAAATAAGTCTAGAACTTTAAAACTTATTCCTACGATATGTGTATAATAGTGTATATCAGGTGTCGGCAGCCTTTTGATAAAGCTGTGATCTAGTACACAATTTCTTGTACAAGGGAATGAATTGCCTTTTTTTTTGGAGGGTCGCCCCCCCCCCCCCCTCACAGCGCGCCATTGAAAAATTGCTCTGCGTGTCAAATATATCACGCGCGCTGTAGATTGCTGATCCCTGGGACTCTATATACTTGTAAACAACGTTTTAATTGCAGTTTTTGGAATTTGTACGGAAAAGTTGAAAAGTACGGAATTTTTCCTTACTCCGTCTCTGAGCAAACGGGAAAACCCAACTCAAATCCAAGCTCTAACTTTGGCCCAACAGAAGTAATGACCAAACTATCGAAACATTGACTTAGGCTATCTTACTGTACTAAAGCCAAAGGATCTTGGGCAAGTAATGACCAACTAACCTGATAGAGTTCAAAGCTAGCTGTTTCAGCAGGGTCAGGTCAGCTCTCTCGCTGGACATGGCGGTGAAGCACAGAAAGAAATCGTGGGACAGGGGCGCCGAGTCCAGGGTAGTGCGGTCATCGCAGCTGATCACAATTGAGTAGTTGTTGGCTATCAGTGACGCCATGGGATGGTTCCGAAAGTCACTGACCAGCCGAAGCTCCTAAATACATCATTTGTAGAATTATATGGATTTCCATTTTAAAAAATTACTAGGTCACAGTTCACAGTTGAAAAAAAATGAATTTCAAGAATCAAAACATTTTGTTATTTTTTATGTGTTTTTTGTTTGTTTGTTTCTGTTTTTATTTTTATTGCTAAATTTGTTTTTGCTAGTTATAATTATCTGTCGAACCGAATGTCCCAGGGTACTTTTCTAATGTATAAAATCTTCAACCCTTAAGTCTAGGATATACTGTAAAACGCAATATAAATGTTAGCATTCAAGACTAGGATAAGGTTTCTAAGACAATATTAAAATTTGAGCTTTATTTCTTCTAGAGGCCAACGTAACTGGTTGGACAGTGGCTCCACCTCTAGTGGGATCTTTCCTTGTACTAGGATTTAGTCTAGAGGCCAACGTACCTGGTTTGACAGTGGTTCCACCTCTAGTGGGATCCCCCTCTCCTTGTACAGCTTCATCAGATACGGGTGCTTGGCCAGAGCGTAGGCGTGTCCAACTCGGGTGGCGTTTAGAAGCAGGGCGTCCACCACATTGTAACCCGTCTTTGTACCTTGCCAAACTAGTTTATAAATAGAATTTATAAAAAAAAACGTCGCTAGATGTTATGTAAATGCATGCGACGCAATAAGCCCACGAAACAACAATCTTCGGTTAAGAAAGAGCGTCTGTAACATATGCGATAAATATCGAGCTCGAATTATTTGTGAACATCTTTCCTTTTCTTTGCTCTTCATTATGTATGATCTATAATATGTAATCATTATATTGTGTAGGATCTTTGGTCTGTATGTTTTCTATTCTGCATGCTCCTCGGTGTTACCTCTGGTTACGAACTTAGTTCGTTCCAAAACTCAGTTCGTAACCCGAAACATTGAAATCAATGAAGTAAAGAGATTCAGTTTTAAAATGAAAGAAGTCTTCTATTTTATCAACAATCTCTTTAACTGGCGAAACGCAAAGTATATGTGAGGTTTACTTATAAAATATTGAGAAAGAAAACAACCAAGTGAACAAAATATAAAATAGAAAAATAGATTTAGTCTATCGTTATCACCAAGAAAACTATCATGGGAAATATGTCACTTTCTTTGCTAGTTCTAATCATTAGTTTCAATAGTTTCTCGCAGGCCCAACGAGAGGGGGTACAGCCGATACGCCGTACCGGGGCCCATAAGAGTTTAGGGGGCCCATGAATATTAAAATTTAAAATTAAATCGGCAATTACGCAACTATTTATTTAATTGTTGCTATAAAGCTAAGAGAAGATGCCCCAAAACCTCCTTATTGTCGTTGGGGTGGCTGGAGCTCGGACAGAGTTATGCTCAAACCTAAGCGTTACGCCCTGGACATAAGTCGGCTCGTCCGGGTTCTTCAGAGACTTTTTAATTCGGTAGCTGCTGGTCATCTGAAAATGTTACCGCTCTATTCTGGAAGTCGGCTGCCGGGCTCCGGAGGGTGGGAGCAGGTGTCCCTAAGCTCCGTGGTCTTTGTGGGGTGCCACGCGTCTTTCGGAAACTTGAGGATGGCCCGGGATGGCCAAGGATGGTGACTGTTTCGCTCGGACTGATGGTGTCGTCACCGAAAGGTAGGTGTTGCCCGTCTCTACAAGCGTTCGGCCTGTAGTGGCCACTGCTTTCTGCGTCTTGGTACGAGATGGTAAGCTTTGTTCGAATGCTGCATGTTATATTAAGATACCGTACAGATACTACACTTTGATCTTAGCTCCACCACGTCTCTGAAGACATCTTTGTATAGACTTTTATTTTATAGGTAATTGGTCACGATATATTTATTTTGTAAATGCAAAAAAAAGTATACCATGAGAACCGTAGTAATTTTTGCTGGTTTTTATTGTTAAGTGCCACACTGCGTAACCTAAATGGATAACAATATAAAGGTACATAACTTTCGTAAGAATAGTAAACATATTTAACATGTATTTCACATTGAAAAACAATATTGAAAAACAATATTCTCACCGGCGAGGATTCGAACCCAGGTTACCCGCGTGACAGGTGGGATAACTTACCACTATACTACCGAGGTGATGACATTAAAGGCTTTTTATAGCATAATTATGTCTTAGTAGCTTTTGTGATGATTCTGTTATTTCACAATGGTCAATATGCATTTCACTATAATTGTTCAAAGACAATTGAATCTAATTTATTGTCAACGAGTTACATTCTAAATTTCTATAAACTCTTCATTCTGTTAATAACGAACTTTTCCTCATATTGTTGAATCTGTGCGAAGACCTTTTCTTAACAATTTCACGACTAAGAACTAATACAAAATACCCCGATTATCGCCCTTTAGGCCTACTATTTTTACTTCCACTAATCCTGTTACTTCAAGACAAGGAAGAATATTCAAAAATAAGTGCCAAAAATGATGTTTTTTTTGTTTCCTTTTAATTATTTGTTTTTAGTTTATAAGCCTATTTGAAATTGTTTGGAGGAATTGTAGAACGGAGATTATTAGAATTGTTTTAGAAAGAACCAGTCAATATTATTTTAAAATTCAAAAACTATAAAAGAATTATTTTGTCTTTTTAACCACTTGCTTGTGATCTAGTGTAAAACTTAGCGAAGTGCCGATACCGTAGTCAATGAGGGCCTACTGAGACATGGTTAGTACTGCCGAGGCATAAACCGTAGTCAATGAGGGCCTACTGAGACATGGTTAGTACTACTGATGTGTATACCATAGACAGTGACGTAATACCTGGTGCAGTATCTATGACCGGAAGAAAGGGACACTAAAGGGAAAGTGATGGAGTGAAAATCCGGGAAGGGGGGGGAGATGAAAGGGTCCCGGGGGAGGGGAAAAGGGTCCCGGGGGGAGGGGAAAAGGGTCCCGGGAAGTCGTTCCACTAGATTAGCTTATTATTCCTCACTCCCGGCGAGTCCATCTATTTCATCTGCAAATCGAAGGTTGGTGATCCTTCTGCCATTTATGTCGCTTCGTGATCCTCTAGTGCATCCGACATGATTCTCTCCAAGAAGATGTAAAAAAAAAAAGTGGGGCGGGGGAGGGGGGGGCAGAAAAGATCTCGTACCGGCATCTTTTTTTTTCTCTCGAGGGCCCTGGTTTCTCGTTACTGTTTTTTTGGCTGCAGAATGGAAATCTTTCTGTTGTAAGAAAGTATTGAATGAAATATGTTGCTTCCTTTGCTGGAGAATCTTTCTAAAGTCGGCCATGAAGTTGTCTACCCTTTCGTGAACAATTTAGTTTGGTTGATGGTGCACAGTGAATTATTCGACCGGTTCCACACATACATAAACTTCCGGTTTATTTCCGGCCACAAACTTTAAATAATGTTTTCGGCCTTTTTCAATTATGGTTTTTAGAAATATACTAAGGCTACAAGATTAGTTATGCGAAATCCGTTTTTAACATCAATAGTGAGTATGTGATAATTAGCAGTCGTGTTAATCACGTTAAGTTTAATTAAAATTTGTTAGTTTACATTTAGTATACACTAAGTTAAACTAAACTTTAGGTCGGGCGTCAATGCATACATGTACTTCCGGTTTACTTCCGGCAAAATATGTTAATATATTTTTTTTAAATATGTTACATTTAAAATAAGTGATTCTTCACGTCTGATGTTCAAAATCAATTGCTTCTTTTGGCAGCATATTTTAGAAATGATTAGATCCCCTGCATTTTTTCTTACTAACAGAATCACCAAGAACGCAGCACATGTGCATCTTTTGTCAGTTAATTAACGATTTAATAAAATATACTAGAAAATGCAGCATAGGTATAGGACCCATCAACTAAAGAAAACATTTAAAAATTTGAACAAATTCAAAAAAGAGCGGCAAGGTTCATAACTAGTGAATATTCTCAATTAACAAGAGCCTAGAAACACTAGAGGACAGAAGGGCAAAGAGTAAAGTAGTAATAATACACAAGGCATTAAACTCTAATTTAGAAATATAACCCAATAACAACCTGTTGCAAAGTTCAGATAAACATAAAGACAAAAACACTTTCATTATCCCTTATGCGAGAACAAATGCATATAAGTACTCTTTCTTCCCGAGTGGCGTTCGGGCATGGGATGGGTTGCCTGAACAAACCAGGAAAACCAGTAACTTAACATCATTTAAAACATTCCACGGATGAGCTTAGGACGCAAAAAATCTTTTTTGTTGAAAGAGCATCTGTAATGTATAAGATAAGATAAAATAATATAAGATAAGATAGATAAGCGCTTACTTGTCTCGCCTGCATGAAAGAAGTAAGGCAGATGGTAAGGCGGGTCTTGCTGTGATGGATACAGCAGGGCATCTTTGTAGAAGGACAGCGGGTTGAACTCGGCCTCGTTGCCGGCCAGGTCGTAGCCGGAGACAACTTCCGGGTACTTCTTGTGCAGCGTCATCACGTCCTTGACCTCTGCCAGAATGTACGACACGTTTTTGTTCCTGGGTAGACGAGAAATCGAAGACATAAGACAAAGCCAGATCATTGGTGCATGTGATCAAGTCAAAAAAAGACCAAAATGCCTGCATGTCTTTAAAAAAAGACCTAATTGGTATGAGATACAACAGTCTATATGGTCATTATAAGGGTATGCTGGTGTTTTTTGTTATATGCATTCCAAGTTGTGATTCGTATTTGTACTGCCCCGATATGCCCCCATTAAGAGCACACCGATGGGCTAACGCACTGCCGAGAGTTCCTAAGACTCGATGAAGCAACGTGCACAACAGCCCGTCTAAACCCCGCCCTGGTACATGGATGGTCGTGCGGCAGCGCGAAGGTCCTGGGTTCGAACCCTGTTGCAGGCTAGGATGTTTTTTTTCCCGGGTCTGGAGGGTGTTCCACCCAGCTCTGATGGGTACCTGACCTTAGTTGCAGTAAAGTAAAGGCAGCTGGGCACAGTGCTGGCCACACAATCACCTAGTATGCCGTGGCCACAGAAACTGGTGAACGCTGCTTCAACAGACCTAGTCTATGGATCAATTCGGTCCGTCGGGTAATTTACTTTATAAAAATACATTTTAGAAGCTCGATCAATCTACCTGAGACCAAGAAAGATAATCTTCATGCCGATAAAATCAGGATATCTTCGCACGAAAGCGTCGCTGATGTTTTTCACAAGTTTCACGCAGTATTCTCTGTCGTAGAAATTCCCCTCCAGATCATACAGCTGTCAATAGACATGTACATAGAAATTATGCAAGAATTTTTTAACTTACTAGCTATAGTAATATATATTGACAATCAAAAATATAATAGTTACAGTAACTTGCAGTTCGTATGTAATGTAATTAATTCAAATATTGTGTGTAAATATAGATAGCCTAATGTGTAATGCTCCGCGAAGAACTCACCCTCAGGTAGTCGACCCTGACCTCAATGTACTGGACGTTGGCTTCGCGGAACTCTTCCATCGTCTGCCATAGCATGTCTCGAAATATTGGAATGTAGTACAGCAGTTTGCCAATCTTTAATGTGTGAATAGAATAATTTCAAACATCGATTGATTTTGTCCCTTAGCCTAAATAGTGAAACATTTACTGTCATTATCATTAAACAAACTAAATGACTATTTTAACATCGAGACCTACAGTCTATTTGTACATACAAATTAGCTACTGATAAACTCCCCATCCACTGACGCAAATATATCATCTATTCTGTAATTACGTCAGTATAGACTTACTCTATAAATAGTCTCAGGATGTGTCGAAGAAATAGAGCGTTCTCAGTAGGCGGAGCTTAAGTTTTTTTGTGTACATTTAGTGATGTATTTGTGTAAATATAGAACCCACTTGAGGTACAAACATAACGTGGTGAAAGTAAATTACTTCTTTATCATGCAAAATTCACATCTGAATATTGGCTATCCTACTCAAAAATAAGGAGGTAAATAGTAGTACTGTAGATTAATTGATTAATGTGATTAGGCTAGGGCCGGCTAGACCTATTTACACTTTCAATTTCACTTTATAGGCCTACAATTTTAATGTTTCGTAGGCTAGGCTACGATGTCAAGTGATATTGTTGGTGAATAGGCTATCTAGTCAAGTCACTATTAGGCTCACATCGTCTATGATCTATGTCTATGATAATAATAAAATAGCCTATTTTATTTAACATACATAATACAGCTTAAATCTTAATAAGACTTAAAACACAACACATCATTTAAAAAAAGCTCGAGCCTATATGAAACTTTATTAATACAGCGGCCATATTTAATTGTACACCATTACTCAAAGTAAACACAAATCACGTGCTTTTTGTCACGGGATTGCAAACGCCCTATATGGTATACGCTTTAACGTATCTTATATATTATAGACGCTCCTTCTATAAAGACGATTATTGCGTCCTACGTTGTCCGTGTCAGTCTTGCCATTTTATTAATATTGTAAATCATGTTAAGTTACTGGTTTTCCTGGTTTGTTCAGGCAACCCATTCCATGCCCCAATGCCACTCGGGAAGAAAGTATTTATCTGCATTTGTTTTCGCATAAGGGATAAGAAAAGTTTTTCAGTCCGTATGTTTATCTGAGCATTGGAACAGGTTGTTATATTGTGTTGTATTTCAAAATTTAATTAGAGTTTAATGTTTTATGTGTAATTATTACTTTAGTCTTTGCTCTTCTTTCCTCTAGTGTTTCTAGGTTTAGTGATTCAATTATTAGTGTTACTCTTTTCAGTTGTGAATATTTTATAGGATTGCAGATCCACATTTTTTATTCGCCATTTCTATAATTCTTTCTAAGAGATAGATCAATAAACCGGAATTTTTACTTTTTAGGATATGTGTCGAATAAGAGTTTATTTAATAACCAATAATTATTCAATGGAAAAATGAGTTATTTGAATTAACGTGTTGACAAGAAATTTATATTTTTATCTGAAACTTTACCTGAATGAAATACCTGACGAATCTGACCCATGCTACGTGATTGTCTGGAAAAGCTACAAACGGATCGGTGGCCAAAAGACTTAAGCTGTTGCGCAGGCTGGAAATTAAATATAGGTATATAGACATCAGTTTATAAAATTGTTTTCTTAGATTTTGAAAGCAAAAATGTTAAATTATTGCACATATTGCCTTTCCTTAAAATATTAATCGGATTATTTATTTAAAGGAATTAGGTATTTATATTGAAACCTTTGTATTCGTTTCATTGTTTTTGTTTATATTCATTACAAGTTGAAACCAGTAAAAAAAAATATATATTATGTCAGTGACTCGATCGTTGATGAACAAATAAGAATGTTTTGTAAGTCGACTACTAGAACTTCAGCCCCAGTGGCTTAAGAAAATGGAAGCATGTTAAAGAATCATTGACTTTTCTTGGATGTGAATTAAGTAAACACTTCTACAATTCCTTCATCATCAAAAAATATATATATGTGTGTTTGTATTGGTTCAATAAAATATTGTTGTAAGTAAAACAATACTGTTACTTCATCATTTTCAAGTTTTGATTGCAAGATCAGATGAACTGTAATGAAACTAAAATGTTAAGTAAGCTTAAAAAAACGCAGAACGCTACAAATAATTAATGTAAAAGAAAAAAAAAGAAAAACCAACTGTTTTCAAAGTTTACATTTGAGGCTGAAATCGCATACATTTTAGAGTTCTTATTTGCAGAGAATAATGCTCCAACACTATTTGATATTTTCCGATGTCAACTTATTATTGGCCCATGTTTTGTTGAAGTTCATTGGAATTTAAACAGAAACTTTATCTTGGTGATGCTAAGTAAAGTACTTAGCGATTCATTAGTAAAATATTTTCAGCTTGATTAAATATTTAGAAAGGAAAAAAAAAGCCTACAGTAGCTACTTGAGCAGCTATTTATGTAATTTTTGATGTAACTATTAAAATAACTATTTGAGTACACTTGAAGTAACTACTGGAATAACTATTTGAGTAAATTTTGAAGTATTTATTGAAAATTTTATTTGAGTAACACTTATAGTAACTAATTATGTATTTATTGAAGCCGTCCAAAGTCTCCCCCTCATGGCAGAACTGGACGACATACCTACCCTGGCATAACTAAAAGAAGCTATCGAGCGATTACCAATAGCAAAGGCTCCAGGTCAAGATGGTATCCCACCAGAGGTTATCAAGTGTGGCAGCAGCGTATTAGTGGAGCACCTGCATGGCCTCCTCTGCCAGTGCTGGGAAGAAGGAGCAGTACCCGAGGACACGAGAAATGCCAACATAATTACCTTGTATAAAAATAAGGGAGATAGAAGTGACTGTAATAATTACAGGGGTATTTCCCTCCTCAGCATTGTGGGAAAGGTCTTTGCACGGGTTGTCCTTAAGAAACTGCAAAGGCTTACTGAGAGAGTGTACCCCGAATCACAGTGCGGGTTCCGAGCAGAAAGATCCACAATCGATATGATCTTCTCACTAAGACAACTCCAAGAAAAGTGTCGCGAGCAACACATGCCCCTCTATCTGGCTTTCATTGATCCGACAAAGGCCTTCGACCTGGTCAGCAGAGATGGACTCTTTACAGTCCTGGCAAAAGTTGGCTGCCCACCGAAACTACTGAAGATAATACCGTCATTCCATGATGGAATGAAAGGCACAGTGCAGTATGACGGGTCAACTTCAGCCGACTTTGACATCCTCAGCGGTGTCAAGCAGGGCTGTGTCCGTGCCCCAACACTCTTTGGCATCTTTTTTGCCAGCCTGTTGGAACTTCTACCGAGGGGGTCTACCTACACACCCGTTCTGATGGTAAACTATTCAACTTGGCCAGGCTTAAGTCTAAGAGGAAGATACGGGAGACCGTCATTAGGGACATGCTTTTCGCAGATGACGCTGCCTTAGCCACACACGCAGAAGCAGAACTGCAAAACCTAATGGACCGCTTTGCCAAGGCCGCTAGCGACTTCGGTCTCACTATCAGCTTAAAAAAGACAAATGTGATGTCCCAGGAAGCTGCTTCTCCCAAAATCAACATTAATGACTGCGAACTTGAGGCTGTGGAGCATTACACATACCTTGGCTCCACTATCAGCAACAACCTTTCTCTAGATGCAGAGCTTAACACAAGGATCGGCAAGGCCTCCACAACACTGGCCAGACTATCGCACAGTGTTTGGAACAACAAAAAGCTGACCATAAGAACCAAGGTTGCAGTGTACCGTGCATGTGTGTTAAGCACTCTACTACTCTACGCCAGCGAAGCCTGGACGCTATATTCTAAACAAGAGAAGAGATTGCGTGCTTTTCACATGCTGCCTCCGACGCATACTCGGAATATCCTGGCAGGACCATGTCACGAACAACGAGGTACTGCGGCAGGCTGGGATGCCAAGCATGCCTACTCTAATCCGCCAACGCCGGCTCAGATGGCTAGGACATGTATGTCGGATGGAGGATGGCCGAATACCCAAAGACATCCTTTACTCGGAACTGCGGGCCGGCCCCACCTCCGATACAAGGATGTCTGCAAGGGAGACATGAAAGCCCTTGCCATTGACACAAACAGCTGGGAGGAACTAGCCAAGGACAGGTCCAGCTGGAGACATGCGCTGGCCTCCGGGCTGGAAGCTGGAGAGAGAAACCTGCAACGGCTCGCTGATTAGAAGCGCACCAAAAGGAAGGGAAGAAGAGACCAGCCCATGACCAGTTCTGCCTTCCTGTGCCGGACGTGCAATAAAGACTGTCACTCGCATGTGGGCTTGTACAGCCATAGCAGAAGCTGCAAGGCCAGGAGCGCACATTCCCCAAGGGCACAATAAACTCCGTCGTCTCTCGAGACAAATGGAAGCCAACAAATTTATTAAAGCTATTATTGAAGCAAATCTTTAAGTAACTCCTGCGGCGATTATTAAAGAAACTGATAAACTACCATTAAAAGTAATTTTTAAAGTAACTATAAAATATTTACCATAAAAAAAAATATTGAAGAAACTAACAAATTAAAAGAGCTATCAAAGAAGATGTTTAATGTTTAATCTGTGAATTAATACTCTCTTACTCCAATGCTAGAAAATTATCTTCCTTTGCAAACATTTGGCTCCATCAATATATTACTTCTGCTACTGAAGGGGAGATCAGAACACTAAGTCTCTTCTACAAGAAATTAAGTGATAGACCAGGATAACTTTTATTATTTTGGCGCGAATAACTAATTAGAAATCCTATTTTTGGTATATTTGTTATCAAGACGTTACCGACCCCTGCATCATAACATTGAAATTTCGATTATGCATGAATGTCAGTAACAGATGATCCCGATTCGTCTCACAAAATGATATAGCATACTTTCCTTCAGTAAGGAATTTCCCTTTTTTCACCCATGTCTGGCTTGAGTTAACATTTTATATTTGTTATTAGTGAGAGAGAAAAAAAAGACAGAATATAAATGAGAGCTCACTATAAATCGAATGCTGTTACATTTTGTGATTCCTGCCTAGCTTTAGTTACCAATGTTCCGTTACAAGCTGAAATAAAGTGAAAACTATATCAAGATATAGTTCGTTTAATGTTTTTGTATTTTGTAAACATAATTGCATTGGTAACTTTAAATAAGTTGACTTAAAAGATAGGGAAAAAATTAGATAGTTAATCAGATAGATAAGATAAGATAAGATTGCTTTGATAGATGAACAAAAGATAGATAGATAGATGGTTGGTTAGATAGATAGATTGATAGATAGATAGATACATATATACTTTCATAGATAGATACATAGATAGGTACATAGATAGATAGAATGTTAGATAGATTGAACTCTAAATAAATAGAATGTTAGATAGATTGATAGATAGCGTTGTGTTATTATAGAGTGTGTAGGTTAAGGTAGGTTGAGGGGGCATTTCATCTACTTTGTGTGTTTAAAATATATATATTATATTAGCCTATAAAAGCTTGTGTGTGTGTGTATGTTTGTTGGTCAGTACATTATCTATTTATATGTGTGTAACTGTATAATTCAAAATAACAGATCACAAAGTCAACTGTAAGTGGTTATAAATGTAAAAGCGACTGACTTGATTTTGCCGGTGGATACTTGAACACACGATAGAGTGGATAATTCGCTTTGGACATGCACATATAAACGTTGTCTCTGTATGTCACGTTCTCGACAATCCAGTCTAGACTGACCATTGACTGGTCGTGAACATGTAGGGCGGCCCCTGGAAAGGGAGAAGAAATCCGATTAGTTGTGCTCGAGGCTTTAGTTAAGCTATAAGCGTAGGACGCAATAATATTTTTTTGTATAGAAGGGGCGCCTGTAAATTATAAGATATTACACAAAAATATTAAATGAAAGATGAACATGAGAATAAAAATATAAAGATAGATTGATAGATACATAGATTGACATGTCGATAGATAGATATAAAGATAGATAGATGATAAATGGATGTACAGATAAAGGCCAATAGATAGATAGACAAATAGATAGATAGTTGGCACAATGATACAGAGATACATATATTAGAGATTTCTAGGTGGATTATAGATAGATGATAGACGATATATAGCTGATATATGATAATGATAGATGATAATGATAGATGATAGATAGATGAATAGATGATAAATAGATAGATGATAGATAGATGATAGATGATAATGATAGATGATAATGATAGACGATAGATAGATGATATATAGATGATAGATAGACAGATAGATGATAGATAGATAATAGATAGATGATAGATAGATTATATATATAAAGATAGATAGATGATAGATAGATACATAGATAGATAGATGACAGATAGATATATATATATATAGATAGATAGATAGATAGATAGATAGATAGATAGATAGATAGATAGATAGATAGATAGATAGATAGATAGATAGATAGAAAGAAAGATATTTAAATAGAGCTATAGAGAGATAGAGAGAGATGCACACATACATAGATAGATACGTAATTAGATACATAGATACATGTACGAGAGCTACATAGATATTTAGATAATAGATAGTCCAAACCTTTTGGCATTTTCTGTATAAGTTGAAACAAAAAAGTCTTGTTTATCTTTTCCTTGGAGACATAGAAGCTTGTAGAAGGTACAAAAATTGTTTTGTTGACAAGACTAGATTCGATCAACTCCCGTTTTTCCTAAGACAGACGAAAAAAATATGACCACGTCTTTAAAATGTTTAGAATAAACGTAGAATATTTTAAACAAACGATCAAAATTGTAATTATTGTTAACCACATTCAGATACATAATAATATTGACGGAAATTTACATTTTACATATATATATATATATATTGCACCTCTCAAAGCTATTGCATTTAGCAGACTCAGTGCACTCTATTTGACAGTTATGTTTTAGATTTTCGGGTGGGGAGGGCAAAACACTAGCCAAACCAAATTTTCAAAAACTCTATCTTGTGCAAATTTGTAAGCTCGTTTCCTTGCTTGTCGTTGTTGTTGCGCTTTTAAACATTCCTTAGTGAAAAAAACAAAAACAAAAAAGAAAAAAAACAAAAACATATGCAGCCATGTGACCGATCGGAAGCGCGTTCGGCTGGCGTACCGATGGCCCTGGGTTCGAATCCTGTTGAAGGCTAAGATTTGTTCCCGTGACTGGGGGGCGTCCCTGAGTTTACAA
This sequence comes from Anisus vortex, assembly GCA_949126835.1. Classification (NCBI taxonomy): domain Eukaryota; kingdom Metazoa; phylum Mollusca; class Gastropoda; family Planorbidae; genus Anisus; species Anisus vortex. Next base: position 11,792,233 of record OX421498.1, on the reverse strand, counting down.
GGCTCTGATGGGTAACTGACATTAGAGGAAGTAAAGTATGGATGTGCATTGTGCTCGCCATGCATCCCCTAGTATGTCGTGGCCTCGCAAACTGGTGAACGCTGCCCTTTGATCACCAGCCATCTGATCAATTTGGTCCGACGGGTACTTTACTTTTAGAGAAGACATACAACTGCATGGATGGCACTGCTTCTTTCTATCATTGAAATAGCATTACAAAGCAAGTAAAAGTTCAGCTCAGATGGGCTGGCCATGTTGTACGCATGCCAAACGGACAACTACCCAAGAAGATTTGCTGAACTAGTCGTAGGAAAGCGCTCGCGAGGAGGGCAAAAGAAGAGGTTTAAAGACACCCTGAAGGCCTCCCTAAAATCTTTGAAATCGATCCAAACTACTGGGTAAGCTTGGACGAGGACCGATCCACTTGGAGCAACATGACCTTCACTGGAGCAGCAGCTCATGAAGATAAAAGACGAAGGGTCGCGATTGAAAAACGACATCTCAGAAAATCCAGCAAAGACAGCCCCGCTGCTACCGACCATCAAGCCACGCATCCTTGCACTTTCGGGCAAGAATAGGCCTCATCATCCATCTCTGGACCCGCAAGTCACTATGACTCTGACAAAGGATGATCCTCATCAAAACGATACACAAGCATCATCACAAAGCAAGTGTCCTCAAAGGGTCTTCATTACAGTCTTTGCTCAAAGTTACCACTGTTGTTGCAGTCATTGTTAGGGCAAAGGATTTATTTAAGAAGAGTTCTGGATGTTGGCACTTCCCTATCCCGTTGCAGCATGGATAGCTTTAAGAGTACTGATTGCATTTGCGTACAATACAAACGGGACTTCGGAATTCTGAAAAGAAGTCATTCGTGTCATCATAAAGCAGAAATATTAAAGCAAGCGAACAATGTTTACAAGAGTGGCTTTAAGTCTGTTAAAGATTGCCACGAGAGTGGCTTAGAAAATTCATAATCCTTGAAAATATGTTTACTATTTTTGTTTATATTTTTTAAACAATATCGATTTTAAATTATTAATTAAAAGAGACTTGTTGAATTTTTTTAAACACCTACCCAATTATGTGTACTTGAAAATGATTGTAAAAAGTGTAAAATATTTTAGATGGTTTTAAATTCCATCATAAAGTATGCTAACCATGTTAAAAAATACCTTCATAAAAATATCGTTGACTTTCATTTCCGGCAATGACAGGACGAGATTTGCGCCTATCCTGGTACTCTCGTCCTGGTCTATCATGTCAGACCTCAATTTTAGATAGTCGGAAGAACTCATTGGGTTGGCCACACAGGCCTGCAGCACCACCATTGAGGTACATAGGGTGAGCATTAAGCGAATCATGTTTCTGCCAGCGCCCCTTGCTAGTAACACTGTATAGGCTTATACTGCTGCTAGTAATACTTTATAGGCTTATAGTGCTGCCCGCTGTGGGTGAAGTTGTATGAAACGTTATTATTACTTGTATACTCATGATGTTAAACATATTACATGTACAGGATATAATCTCGAGGATATTATTTCGGAAATTAGAAGTTTTGTAGGAAAAGGAAATAAATACTTGTAAACTCAAGATGTTGAGCACAAATGCGTATAAGTACTCTTTCTTCCCGAGTGGCATCCAGGCAAGGAATGGGTTGCCTGAACAAACCAAGAAAACCAGTAACTTAACATAATTTAAAACACTAATCGAATTGCAGGACTAGACTCAAACGACGGATGAGAAGGACGCAACAATATTCTTTATAAGATGAAGCAATTATGTTTAGTTGTTTTTTTTTAACTAATTTCAGACTCAAACGAAGATCTCAAAAGATTTTTTATAGCAAACTAAGCTTGTGCTTAGAACATGTAGGGAAGAGGGACAACATGGTTACAGAAATAGTTTTGCCAGATGTGTTCAAAGCATTTAAAATTATTACATGTAGGAGAAAATTTTAAACATAGATAAAATAATGTTATAAAAAAAACTTTTTTTATTACAAACGCGAGGTGAAGTGCAAAAACTTATTTGAGTGCTTAGGCGTCATAAGATGTTAATCCTGATGTGATCACATGACCAACATAATAGGACAATTATTTTTCAGAAAAAAAAACAGTTAGGTTAAGGATTTAAATGAGTGAAAAGAAACACCCAACATTCAAAGTGTTATTTATTCATTTCATTGGTACATACCAACATTTTAACTTAGAAATACAACACAATAACAATTTGTTGCAATGTTCAGATAAACATGTAGACAAAAACATTTTTTTATCCCTTATGTGAGAAAAAAAATACATATAAGTACTCTTACTTCCCGAGTGGCATTCAGGCAAGGAATGGGTTGCCTAAACAAACGAAGAAAACGTGTAACTTAACATCATTTAAAACACATCAAAAGCAAGACTCGACTCAGGCCACGGTTGAGAAGTAGGACACAATAATCTTCTTTATAGAAGAAGCGTCTATATTATATAAGATAATATGATGTGATACCAAATATTATATTCACATATATATAATTATTTTCTAATAACCCCTGCTATATATTGCAATAAGGTTTGACCCACAAAGTTCGCAAAATAAATAGGATTTATTTAAACTAAAAATTCGAATACTAAAATGTTACAATAAAACCGAGTCCAGAAAATACAGTCAACTGAATAATGTCTTTACCTTTTCTTGCTTACGGCTTATGGTGTATGTACAACAATAGCCAGGTGTATTTTCTTACAAGTTGTGTATTGTGTCTATGATACAGGACATTTTATATATGTCTTCGGAAATACAGACACGTCTATATATAGAAGGTCACAGTGAACAAGGATGTTACTGTTGTCATGTTTAATTTCACTGTCTTTGTATTGATGTCATGTGTGCGTAGGTGGGGGGAAGAATGCACTCGTGATTTGCTTAGTGCTTTTTTTTACATCCGCCTTTATATTATAGTGTTGAGAGAGAAATGGGTAAGATAGATAAGTAAAATTGAGGTCTTTCAACGGCCTCCCACATTATGCTGATCTAACCTAGTTGCATTTTCTTAGGAAACATGTAGAATGTGTTCCAGGTAATCAGTAATTAATGAATGTATTTTTAGTATGCTAGTTATGCCATTGTATTTTCAATTAAAGATGAAATTAGGTCTCCTCGGCTCCGTTCACCAATTAACACGTTTCAGTTTGTATTTTCAAGGAAAGAATGTGTCCTGTTTACTTAAGCCTTGCCCCAAAGTGTAGGGCAGGGGTCGGGAATATTTTTGTCTGAGAGAGCCATGGACATCACATATTTTGAAAAGTAATTCTGTGAGAGCCATACATAATGTATAAAACTAAAATTTAAGTAAATTTGTGCAAGAGTTATTTCCTTCTAATTACAATGAAAGCAAGGTGGCTATTTCTCTGTCTTTTTGGTCAGCGGAATTTATCTCCTTTGCCATTTCTGATGCAGTAGACTTAGGCTCATTTGTAGAATGAAATATTGATGTGCAATTGTGCAATTAATATGTATATCAAAGGAGTCTAAAGAAAAAAAAAATTTAATTGAAAATGTGTCTGCGAGCCAGATGCAGCCATCAATAGAGCCACATCTGGCTCGCGAGTCATAGGTTCCCGACCCCTGGTCTAGGGGTTCTAGAGCTCTATGTATAAAACATTTATTGCACGTAAAAGGTCAGAGTTAGTTTTTTCTATCGAGGTGTCCAGTGGTCAGAGTAGATTTTGCTATCGAGGTGTCCAGTGGTCAGAGTAGATTTTGCTATCGAGGTGTCCAGTGGTCAGAGTAGATTTTGCTATCGAGGTGTCCAGTGGTCAGAGTAGATTTTGCTATCGAGGTGTCCAGTGGTCAGAGTAGATTTTGCTATCGAGGTGTCCAGTGGTCAGAGTAGATTTTGCTATCGAGGTGTCCAGTGGTCAGAGTAGATTTTGCTATCGAGGTGTCCAGTGGTCAGAGTAGATTTTGCTATCGAGGTGTCCAGTGGTCAGAGTAGATTTTGCTATCGAGGTGTCCAGTGGTCAGAGTAGATTTTGCTATCGAGGTGTCCAGTGGTCAGAGTTAGTTTTTTCTATCGAGGTGTCCAGTGGTCAGAGTAGATTTTGCTATCGAGGTGTCCAGTGGTCAGAGTAGATTTTGCTATCGAGGTGTCCAGTGGTCAGAGTAGATTTTGCTATCGAGGTGTCCAGTGGTCAGAGTTAGTTTTTTCTATCGAGGTGTCCAGTGGTCAGAGTAGATTTTGCTATCGAGGTGTCCAGTGGTCAGAGTAGATTTTGCTATCGAGGTGTCCAGTGGTCAGAGTAGATTTTGCTATCGAGGTGTCCAGTGGTCAGAGTAGATTTTGCTATCGAGGTGTCCAGTGGTCAGAGTAGATTTTGCTATCGAGGTGTCCAGTGGTCAGAGTAGATTTTGCTATCGAGGTGTCCAGTGGTCAGAGTAGATTTTGCTATCGAGGTGTCCAGTGGTCAGAGTAGATTTTGCTATCGAGGTGTCCAGTGGTCAGAGTAGATTTTGCTATCGAGGTGTCCAGTGGTCAGAGTAGTTTTTTCTATCGAGGTGTCCAGTGGTCAGAGTAGATTTTGCTATCGAGGTGTCCAGTGGTCAGAGTAGATTTTGCTATCGAGGTGTCCAGTGGTCAGAGTAGATTTTGCTATCGAGGTGTCCAGTGGTCAGAGTAGATTTTGCTATCGAGGTGTCCAGTGGTCAGAGTAGATTTTGCTATCGAGGTGTCCAGTGGTCAGAGTAGATTTTGCTATCGAGGTGTCCAGTGGTCAGAGTAGATTTTGCTATCGAGGTGTCCAGTGGTCAGAGTAGATTTTGCTATCGAGGTGTCCAGTGGTCAGAGTAGATTTTGCTATCGAGGTGTCCAGTGGTCAGAGTAGATTTTGCTATCGAGGTGTCCAGTGGTCAGAGTTAGTTTTTTCTATCGAGGTGTCCAGTGGTCAGAGTAGATTTTGCTATCGAGGTGTCCAGTGGTCAGAGTAGATTTTGCTATCGAGGTGTCCAGTGGTCAGAGTAGATTTTGCTATCGAGGTGTCCAGTGGTCAGAGTTAGTTTTTTCTATCGAGGTGTCCAGTGGTCAGAGTAGATTTTGCTATCGAGGTGTCCAGTGGTCAGAGTAGATTTTGCTATCGAGGTGTCCAGTGGTCAGAGTAGATTTTGCTATCGAGGTGTCCAGTGGTCAGAGTAGATTTTGCTATCGAGGTGTCCAGTGGTCAGAGTTAGTTTTTTCTATCGAGGTGTCCAGTGGTCAGAGTAGATTTTGCTATCGAGGTGTCCAGTGGTCAGAGTAGATTTTGCTATCGAGGTGTCCAGTGGTCAGAGTAGATTTTGCTATCGAGGTGTCCAGTGGTCAGAGTAGATTTTGCTATCGAGGTGTCCAGTGGTCAGAGTAGATTTTGCTATCGAGGTGTCCAGTGGTCAGAGTAGATTTTGCTATCGAGGTGTCCAGTGGTCAGAGTAGATTTTGCTATCGAGGTGTCCAGTGGTCAGAGTAGATTTTGCTATCGAGGTGTCCAGTGGTCAGAGTAGATTTTGCTATCGAGGTGTCCAGTGGTCAGAGTAGATTTTGCTATCGAGGTGTCCAGTGGTCAGAGTAGATTTTGCTATCGAGGTGTCCAGTGGTCAGAGTAGATTTTGCTATCGAGGTGTCCAGTGGTCAGAGTAGATTTTGCTATCGAGGTGTCCAGTGGTCAGAGTTAGTTTTTTCTATCGAGGTGTCCAGTGGTCAGAGTAGATTTTGCTATCGAGGTGTCCAGTGGTCAGAGTAGATTTTGCTATCGAGGTGTCCAGTGGTCAGAGTAGATTTTGCTATCGAGGTGTCCAGTGGTCAGAGTAGATTTTGCTATCGAGGTGTCCAGTGGTCAGAGTAGATTTTGCTATCGAGGTGTCCAGTGGTCAGAGTTAGTTTTTTCTATCGAGGTGTCCAGTGGTCAGAGTAGATTTTGCTATCGAGGTGTCCAGTGGTCAGAGTAGATTTTGCTATCGAGGTGTCCAGTGGTCAGAGTAGATTTTGCTATCGAGGTGTCCAGTGGTCAGAGTTAGTTTTTTCTATCGAGGTGTCCAGTGGTCAGAGTAGATTTTGCTATCGAGGTGTCCAGTGGTCAGAGTAGATTTTGCTATCGAGGTGTCCAGTGGTCAGAGTAGATTTTGCTATCGAGGTGTCCAGTGGTCAGAGTTAGTTTTTTCTATCGAGGTGTCCAGTGGTCAGAGTAGATTTTGCTATCGAGGTGTCCAGTGGTCAGAGTAGATTTTGCTATCGAGGTGTCCAGTGGTCAGAGTAGATTTTGCTATCGAGGTGTCCAGTGGTCAGAGTAGATTTTGCTATCGAGGTGTCCAGTGGTCAGAGTAGATTTTGCTATCGAGGTGTCCAGTGGTCAGAGTAGATTTTGCTATCGAGGTGTCCAGTGGTCAGAGTAGATTTTGCTATCGAGGTGTCCAGTGGTCAGAGTAGATTTTGCTATCGAGGTGTCCAGTGGTCAGAGTTAGTTTTTTCTATCGAGGTGTCCAGTGGTCAGAGTAGATTTTGCTATCGAGGTGTCCAGTGGTCAGAGTAGATTTTGCTATCGAGGTGTCCAGTGGTCAGAGTAGATTTTGCTATCGAGGTGTCCAGTGGTCAGAGTTAGTTTTTTCTATCGAGGTGTCCAGTGGTCAGAGTAGATTTTGCTATCGAGGTGTCCAGTGGTCAGAGTAGATTTTGCTATCGAGGTGTCCAGTGGTCAGAGTAGATTTTGCTATCGAGGTGTCCAGTGGTCAGAGTAGATTTTGCTATCGAGGTGTCCAGTGGTCAGAGTTAGTTTTTTCTATCGAGGTGTCCAGTGGTCAGAGTAGATTTTGCTATCGAGGTGTCCAGTGGTCAGAGTAGATTTTGCTATCGAGGTGTCCAGTGGTCAGAGTAGATTTTGCTATCGAGGTGTCCAGTGGTCAGAGTAGATTTTGCTATCGAGGTGTCCAGTGGTCAGAGTAGATTTTGCTATCGAGGTGTCCAGTGGTCAGAGTAGATTTTGCTATCGAGGTGTCCAGTGGTCAGAGTAGATTTTGCTATCGAGGTGTCCAGTGGTCAGAGTAGATTTTGCTATCGAGGTGTCCAGTGGTCAGAGTAGATTTTGCTATCGAGGTGTCCAGTGGTCAGAGTAGATTTTGCTATCGAGGTGTCCAGTGGTCAGAGTAGATTTTTCTATCGAGGTGTCCAGTGGTCAGAGTAGATTTTGCTATCGAGGTGTCCAGTGGTCAGAGTAGATTTTGCTATCGAGGTGTCCAGTGGTCAGAGTAGATTTTGCTATCGAGGTGTCCAGTGGTCAGAGTAGATTTTGCTATCGAGGTGTCCAGTGGTCAGAGTAGATTTTGCTATCGAGGTGTCCAGTGGTCAGAGTAGATTTTGCTATCGAGGTGTCCAGTGGTCAGAGTAGATTTTGCTATCGAGGTGTCCAGTGGTCAGAGTAGATTTTGCTATCGAGGTGTCCAGTGGTCAGAGTAGATTTTGCTATCGAGGTGTCCAGTGGTCAGAGTAGATTTTGCTATCGAGGTGTCCAGTGGTCAGAGTAGATTTTGCTATCGAGGTGTCCAGTGGTCAGAGTAGATTTTGCTATCGAGGTGTCCAGTGGTCAGAGTAGATTTTGCTATCGAGGTGTCCAGTGGTCAGAGTAGATTTTGCTATCGAGGTGTCCAGTGGTCAGAGTAGATTTTGCTATCGAGGTGTCCAGTGGTCAGAGTAGATTTTGCTATCGAGGTGTCCAGTGGTCAGAGTAGATTTTGCTATCGAGGTGTCCAGTGGTCAGAGTAGATTTTGCTATCGAGGTGTCCAGTGGTCAGAGTAGATTTTGCTATCGAGGTGTCCAGTGGTCAGAGTAGATTTTGCTATCGAGGTGTCCAGTGGTCAGAGTAGATTTTGCTATCGAGGTGTCCAGTGGTCAGAGTAGATTTTGCTATCGAGGTGTCCAGTGGTCAGAGTAGATTTTGCTATCGAGGTGTCCAGTGGTCAGAGTAGATTTTGCTATCGAGGTGTCCAGTGGTCAGAGTAGATTTTGCTATCGAGGTGTCCAGTGGTCAGAGTAGATTTTGCTATCGAGGTGTCCAGTGGTCAAAGTAGATTTTTCTATCGAGGTGTCCATTGGTCAGAGTTAGGTAGAGACTAGTCACTGATGTAGATGTATAGGGAGATGAGTAGTAGTGTACGTGGTGCAGTCAGTAGTAGAACTTTTGTCTTTTTTAGATGTATATAAATACATTAAATGGGGTGTAATTAAACCGGAGCTGGCTTAATTATTATAGTTGTTGTAATCTGTATCAAGTGTCATCATTTCAACATATCAATTCGTATCATATACCCTTATATATATATATATATATATATATATATATATATATATATATATATATTATATGAATGTTAACACACTTTTAGAATTAATGACTAATTCAATGTGACAGGATGCGCTGTAAACTGTTTACTTCATACGCATTACAGAATGAGCTTTTTATGAATCATATAATGACTGTACACTAAATTGTTTGTCTCAATGTACACAATCTACAGAGTGAATTTATTCAAAAACTATAATAGAGCGATTGCAATCATCTTAATTTTCCATTGAGAAAGTCATATCGAATTACTAAACCGGAAGTATAGAAGACTTAGTGCGATCGAAATTTACGAAACTAATTGTTTCAAGTTGTCAAATAGCAGAAATATCAAAGCAAACGGTCCATCTTTTTATAGTCTTTGATTTATTCCACAATCTGAACAATGTAGAAAAAAGAATTGGTCTTTATTGTGCACCATTTTGGCATAAATGTTCTCTCAATGTGCAATATGTTCAAAAAGAATGTCAATTTGATGTATACCTTTAAGAATGACATTCTGCTTCCATTAAACATTAGAATGTTCGAGTCAATAAATTTATTCAAACATAAATTGATTTAGAAATAAAGATGTCATCTTTTTATTAGATTCGATTACATTTTTCACAAAATTTCTAAATAAAGAAAACGTCACGTGACAAAATCGACCAATAATCAACAATGGATTGAACTACATCCGGAACTAACACAAAGACGTTTTCTCTTTTTTTTCGTGTAACTCTGCTATTTTTTCTTTTGGGAACTTATTCCTTGAAAGAAAGTTGTGCGTATAATTGAATTATGGGGCCATTTCGTCAAAGCTAATTATAAGCCATTAGAGGATCTTCATTAGGTCCGTGGCTTATAGCCCTTGGATGTTACCCATTTGCTAAGGAAAGATGTTGGGGAGATGTGAGCACCTGATCTTAGGCTTAAAGTTCTGGGTTTTTTTCTTGCCTTTTTGTTTTTGTTGGGTTTTATCTATTTTGTTGTTAAAACACAACTATGTGTTGCTGAGGGGTGTTTTAGTTGCTGGGTTTTTTTTTCTTAGAGAGTCCCGTTTAGATTAGTGTGTTGTTTTAGCATGTAGGAAACCACTTTGTAAAGTATTGCAAGTTGGTGGTTTTTGTTAATCGTAGTAATCTGTATCAATATATTGTGTACAGAAATGTGTCTGTACAGTATTTTTTTGCACATATTTATATATGTGTACATCTCTATTTGTGTATCTATTAGTATACATTAATATTTGTGTACATCTATAGTTGTATACATCTATATTTTTGTACATCCATTTCTGCGATTTTGTATCACTGTAATATTGGTTTACATATATTTTCCTGTAGATCTATGTTTGTGTACATCTATATTTGTTTACATCTATATTTGTTTACATTTACCCATTTTTGTGTACATCTATATTTGTGTACATAACGATGGGTATACTGTAGTTTTGTGCTTTTGTATCACCGTAAGTTACCCAATAAAGAAAAAAAAAAGAACATTTTAAATCCTAGGCTCTAAAAACCGATACAATAGAGAGTAAGAATACAGAGATAAGTATTGGAGAAGGAAGCAGAGACGTAAATAAAGAGAAAACTGAAAGAAAGGACGTCATTTATAAAGAGGAACATTACATTTTTTAAAAGCTCTGAAATGCGTAAAATGTAAATAAAAGAAATAAAATTCAATTAGAATATATTAAGACAAATAATTGTAACCTACATTAGATTAATATGATTATAACTTTCAAAACTCATGTTAAAATACCCCTTTATTACTATATATTTATAACAGCTCGGATTATAAGGTTTAAAAGTAAAGTAGTAATAATGCATTAAGTATTTCATTTATACAATACATCAATGTAAGACAGTCATATAAAAAGTCATCTGCCGAGAAGCATTTCGGACTTAGAATGTGTTGCCTGAGCTAGGCAAGAAAACGTACAAAGGAACACTGAACTTATACCACGGAGGGGATTGTGTGGCCAGCCTAATGCCTAGCCGCCGTTAATTTACCCCCCCCCCCCGCCCGCCCCCCAAAAAAAGTCAGGTACCCATCAGAGCTGGGTAGGCTCAGCGACACCCTCCAGACCTGGGAACAAATCCTAGCCTTCACCAGGATTCGATCCCAGGACCTTCGGTACGCCAGCCGTGCGTTACCGTGCCCAAAATATAATATATAGGAAAACATAAAAATAAAACATTATAAGATTTTAAAAAATTAACAAAACGATATAAATGAATAACAAAATTAGAAATATAATTGTTGTGTTAATACAGGAAAGTAACACTTAAAAAGAAAAAGAAAGAAACAAATGAATAAACTAATTTATTCATGGATAGCATTTGACTTAAATTAAAAATGCAAAACACTGTAATTGTTGTAATTATTAATTCTTTTAGAATAAAAATCATTAAACAATGCAGGAAAAGTTTTTTATAACTGTTTTACGTAAAATAATTGTATACCTCTAATAGAGAATACCACAATATTGGATTTGTATGAGTAAATAATAATATTTATTTTAAAAAAGAGACATAACTTGTTTGGCATCAATAGCATCAAATATGTACATTTAATTAAAGGGAGATAATTAATCTATTTCCTCTATGTTAATACTTAAATTTCTTATAAGCATCTTTCTTTTCTGTATAGAATAATAAATGGAATATATTTTATAACTTAAGAAATTATTAAAAACTAGTTAAAAACATTATATTCTATATGGTTAAATATTGTAGATGTACATTTTAAAACATTACATAAACTACCCAGTTTGTATGATTACTAAGGTATCTAATCTTTTAATTGCAAATTGATCCATATCACATATTGACAAGTCTTAATTAGTCGTGACCTTTTGAAATGGAAGAGGTCACGTGCTTCCGGTTCTATTTTTAAATTAATAAACAAAAAAAGCATGCTTTTGCTGGTGTTTGACAACCGATTTCAACCTCGACGGCCCGTTCTAGTCTTTTCGCATTATACAAAGGATACAAGATTAGTTATGAGGATGCCGTTTTTAACATCAAAAGTTAGTAGGCGATAATTAATAGGCCTACTCAAGGGTTAGTCACGTAAGGTTAAATATATCTTTGTTCAAGAGTTGCATTTCTTGGTTATTAAAAAACACAGTGCGTAGATTCATTAAAAAAAATAACGAAAATTCTTTTCCATTAAGCAATAAGTTGGATATTATAAAAATTGTAACATTTTCCGGAAATGAAATAAAATTTAATCTCTTTTAGCTTTTAGTACAATCAGTAACACTTTTTTTTATATTAAATGATCGAATAAAACCGGACATGTCTTTCGTTGCCACCTTTAATGCATGCATATTTCTTAAGACTTGTCAATAGCTCAAATTAAATATTAAATGACGCACTCCTTGGCTTTTTTCCTAAGATCTTGTATTATTTTAAAAATCTTATTGCTTTTGACCTTAGCTTTTTTTTTCAAGAAAATTTATTATGGGAAGTGATCAAAAGAATAAATGCATAGATCTAGGTCAACTGTACTTCTAGACAGCCGATTTGTTAAGACACCGAATGTCACCAGCGATGTCCCATAAACTGAGTGAATGGATGAGGTGGCAACGAGGGGGGGGGGGGGGATTTAGAGGTGTATAATTAAACATCACATTTGACAACACAACATATATATATATATACATTGATCAGACATGGTAAGGCCTTAACACCAGCCAGCCGCTTATTGCGAGTGAAATATTCCACATTAAATGACAATATATATATATGATAAACTGGAAGAGGTTGAGACAAAAAAAACAAAAACAATGCAAAGTGGGAGGAGAGACAAATAGTGTAAAGTAAAAAGGAGTGAAAGGGGCCAATGGTAAACAGATATATATTATAGGGGAAAGGGGGGAAAATTTGCAAAGGGAAAATAGTGCACCGATAATAAAATATCACGCTATTTCTACACTAGTTCACAATTTCTCACTATGCCTATGTAAGAGGAAGAGGGGCCGACCCCGAAACAGCTGGCGCCGTGACCTGAATGCCGACGTCAAGAGATCAGGTCATTCTTGGGGACAGTTGGAAAGACTCGCTCAGGACCGGGATGGCTGGATAGCCCTTGTTGGTGGCATATGCCCCTAGAGGGGTAGCAGGCGTAAGTAAATAAGTAAGTCAGTTATGCAATTGAAAAAAGAAAATTAATATCAAAAGTTTAAACTTTAACTCATTGATAGATCCAGATTTAACCTTCAAAAAAAAATTTACAAATATATTTTTTTTCCAAGACCAAGAACTAACAAAAATATTTGACTTTGCTAATTATTTTTTTTAATTCTTGTTTTTGGTGTTTTTTTTTTTTAAAAGGGGGGGGGGGGGAGGGCGGTGCACATGGAAGAAATTGCAAAAAGGTGAGACGATTTTTATTACAACTTGGCTTTTACCCCTCTCGGTGCATAGGCCGACAATAATGGCTCTTCAGCCATCCCTGGTCCTTGGCTAGTCTTTCCAAATGTCCCTTTGACGTCAGCATCCAGGTTCCGGCGCCAGCTGTTTCGGGGTCGACCTCTTTTCCTCTTCCCTTTGCGGTTCCATGATAAGGACTGTCTGATGGTGTAAAAAGTCGGTTTTTCTGAGTGTGCCCCAACCCTCTCCAACGTTTTTGCATCATCTCCAGATCGGGTGTCTATGGGTTTCCAGAGAGTATCGTCACTGATCATGTCTGGACATTCCCTAGTATGCCGTGGCCAAAGAAACTGGTGTCGCTGCTTCAAAAGCACTATGATCAATTTGTAAGCAGTTATTTGTAAGCAGTCTTTTGTAAGCAGTCTTTTGTAAGCAGTCTTTTGTAAGCAGTCTTTTGTAAGCAGTCTTTTGTACACAGAGTTTTTCTTTACACACGGAGTTAAGTAGAGTTGTCTTTTGTATACACAGTTTTTGGCGATTGTAATTATACAAGGCCTTGTGGGAGATTATTTTAATTATTGTGTCAATGTGCTAAAGGCCTTCTCATTTGGATGTTTTGTTTTCTAATCAAGGTAGAGTTTATATTTGATTTTCTTTTATTTTCTTATTATATATTGTAATTTTTAACTTTATTTTAAGGTCATTAAATAGTTTTATGGTATCTTAACACTTGAATTACGTAATAACAGAACTCTTGATTAAAAAAAAAAATAGAGCAAGCGGTCCATCTTATTATAGTTTTTACACATACACACAAAATATTTCTTCAACTGTGAAAAAAAAAAATAAGATGACCATTACTTCCAAGCAGACAGAAGCTTTTAAGTCCAGTCTTTGCTGGGGACATAGGATGCCCTCAAAATTGACCACCGTCTTAGCGTCTTTGTTGACCCCAAAGCTGCTTTGTGTGCTGGCCAAACGGTAACGTGGTCTGTGGACGACACGGGCGTCTGGACTAATGGCCCGGTCATTTACTGGGGGCCAGTGACGTCACTGACATATGAAAGAATATGTTGTTTTTTGTACATCCTGGCTTCCTCTTTTTCTGTTTAATCTTTCTTTTTTTTTGTTAGCATTTTTTTATTTATTTATATAACTTTATACAGAGAGATGGACTGGCAGTGAATTAGTTAGAGATAGATATATATATATAGATAGATAGATAGATAGATAGATAGATAGATAGATAGATAGATAGATAGATAGATAGATAGATAGATATTTCGATAAGATAGATAGATAGATAAGATATTTAAATAAGACAGATAGATTGATAGATAGATTGATTGATAGATAGATAGATATTTTGATAAGATAGATAGATAGATAAGATATTTAAATAAGATAGATAGACTGATAGATAGATAGATAGATAGATAGATAGAAAGATAGATAGATAGATAGATAGATTGATAGATAGATAGATAGATAGATAGATAGATAGATAGATAGATAGATAGATAGATAGATAGATAGATAGATAGATAGATAGATAGATAGATAGATAGATAGATAGATAGATAGATAGATAGATAGATAGATAGACAGTCAGACAGACAAATTGACATATACATAGATACATAGATATACAGATACATACATACATAGATACATAGATACATAGAAACAAAGAACGAACTCAATTCTAAAACATCACATCCTCCTGACTTTCTGCACCAGCAAGTGTATAATTAATGTCAATGACTACCTTCCAGTGCAATAACATTCGAAGTTCGCTATTTAATAACAGTGCTAACTGATTATTAATCTGCGATTCAATAAATTTGCTCTGATTCACTGTTAGTCTGCAGTTGGCAATACATATTTTTTGCATGCCGAGTATTTCACTTTTCGATTTCCCAGAGCTAGACATCGGTGAAACTCTCGCGTGGCGTTGATATTATATTTTATATCTTTCACGGTCGATGCAAGTACTCATCAACTGCATTTTCAAAAAGCTGTGACTTTTTTTTATAAATAGGATACTTAAAAACATGCACCTTCGCAACTTGTTTTACAAGTCTTACAAGGCAATGTCTTGGTAAATATGTTGTCTTGAC